>BQKZ01008243.1:9535-34678 GCA_036244855.1 Temnopleurus reevesii | reverse complement strand
GACAATTCATAATGGGATAATATTTTCTAACAATGCACATATTTGTGCTTATAATGGTGATTACCATTTTCTTTTTACCCGTAAGCGAATGGTATAGTCTACATGCTCGCCACGTATGCGATCTTTGTCTCTGGCGAGAGGCTCCGCTCCCGCGTTTTACCTGCGCAGTGCCGTGTATGCTCGATATACATGCAAATAATAATTCTCCTTTAAAAACTGATCGGTGCGAGTGTGTTTGTGTTGGGAGAATTTGTAATTTGATCAGATTTTATCGGGGATCAACTCAAAAGATTAATATCTTTTCGAGTGCTCTATGTACGATACGTGCAATGTAGTTACTTTCAAGAAGATCCCTGGACGATGTTTTACCATTCACTGCTTCCATCGTTGTTGAAATTGGAATACACTTGGGATCGTTAATAAAGGCTAATTATATATGAGTATGGTCCTGGAGGTGTATATAACACTTTGGGATTCATTTCCGTTCATAAAAATATCATTGAAATCAGAAGAATGCAATTTTCTGATTTACCCCCCACGTAGTTCATTGCGTGGGGTCGTTTCAGTGAGCGAGTGCACTTATTTTGTTGTGACGTCATGAAGTAGCTTTCATTGATTCGACCAGTTGTTTTATGTACGCTTGTACACTAAAATCCATGTTTTTTAAACTGAGATATTTAGACTATTTCAAACTAATTTGTCGAGGAATCAGTACGAGGATAGAATAAATGAAAAGCAAAGGATAACAAAAGGATAGACATTAATGCGGATAGAATAAACGAAAAACGAAGAATAACCAAAGGATAGACGGAAATGATAAACGAAGAATAATAGCAGGATAGGCAGAAAATGAGGATAGAATAACCAATAAACAAAGAATAACATAGGAATAAACAGAGAATGATGATAGAATAAGTGAAAACAAAGAATAACATAAGGATAAACAGAAACTAAAGATAGAATAAGCAATAAACAAAGAATAACATAAGAATAAACAGAAAATGGTGATAGAATAAGTGAAAAACAAAGGATAACAAAAGGATAGACATTAATGCGGATAGAATAAACGAAAAAAGGGAATAAGAAAAGGAAAGAGGGAAACTGAGGAAAGAATAAACGATAAACAAAGAATAATAGCCGGATGGATAGAAAATGAGGATAGAAATAAATGAAAAACAAAAGGATAACAAAAAGGATAGAAGGAAAATGAAGATAGAATAAGCGATAAACAAAGAATAACATAAGGATAGACAGAAAATGAGGATAGAACATAATTATGGAAAAAACAAAGAATATCAAAATGATCCTAGACGGAAAAGAGGAAAGAATAAACGATAAACAGAGAATAAGAGCAGGATAGACAGAAAACGAGGATAGAAATAAATGAAAAACAAAAGGATAACAAAAGGATAGACATCAATGCGGATAGAATAAACGAAAAACAAAGAATAACAAAAGGATAGACGGAAAATGGGGAAAGAATAGGGGAGCGTGGGGCAGAATGGGTCACATTTCATTAAATGTGCTTTATTTCAAATATTACATCACCAACTACCACATGAAACAGGATTTACAAAGAGTGTCTAAGGGAACACTATCACACGTAATATCATCTTAATTGCCTACTTTTTATTTACGTAATAGCCATCTCAACTTAGCCAAATCTGTCCCATTCTGCCCCACACACGAGGGGCACGATGGGACAAATAATGAAGATGCATATTTAATGTTTTTCTGACACAATATAAGTTAAAAAATATATATATCTGAGTTCCAGAATGACTAAGGATCAACCACTTTATGCATTTTGGATAATTGAAGGGTCTCTGCACTGCAAAAACTGACACCAGTCTGTGTTCCTAGAGGACCACACCATCAGCTAGGTGTTAAAATTTCACCTTGGAGTTTTAACAAAATACAAAATAGCACCAAAGAGTGTTCAAATAACCCAAATGTGTTAAAAATAACACCACTGGGTGTTGAACTAACACCATAAATCTAACACCGGTGTAAGTGCATGTTGTGGTCCTATATTAACACCACAGTTTTGCTGTGTGCCGTATAGATAATTAACTTGTGGATAATGTGGGATAATCGTAATTGAATGGAAAGATGATCCATAAATCGCAAAATTTCAATAAACTGAGTGAACATATCATATCAAAATCACAAACATATATTGAAACAACTTTTGTGCCATCATTCAAAATCTGTTCAAAATTGGCATTTTAGTGTTAGCGTGGTTTTCTTAACAGCAGTATCGCAATTTAAGATCTTTACTCATATCCACCTGATGCATTCTCTGAACGTAGCAAATGCAATTTACTGATTAACCGAATATGTACAATTCATATTAATACACTGCAGAAACACCTTTTGAAACTACATTTTAGTTTTACTTGGAATCTTTAACTTCACATGAACCCCCTAGGGCATACCATGTGACAGTACGTAACTAGAAACGCATTGACAAAAGAAACCTAATAATCACTTTATTCACAATGAATATTCACTGGTCATAAGAGATTGTATGGCTTGGGAATTACTGAAAATTGTTCATGCAGCCATTGAATACATGTGAATTTTAATTGTATTATGAACTGTACGAATTGCATCATTGATAGCCAGATAACGCAAAGCCTGGTATCTTTCACCCTGAATGCCATAAAAATATGCAAATTGTATCGATCCTTGAGATGTTACGCGGAGCACCAGCATGTTTTCATCATATTTTAGCAAGGCTTTGATCTTCTTAAGTTTCACAACATTAAGTCACAAATGTAATTATTGCTGTCCACATTTGAATCTGCACAACGCTCATGACACCATTGTTCGCAAACAGAGCACTGAATCCAGTCTTCAGTGATCGGTTCTTTGTACTGCTCGGAGCAAAATATGCTCAGTTCAGTTCAGTTCAGTTCAGTTTATTTTCCATTATCAATCATAAAAAGAACAAATACAATGGTATTTACAATGTAAAAATAAAAACATGTTCAATAAATTTGTCTACATTTTGATGACAATAGAAAAAAGGGTGGCAACTAAAAAGTTGAAAACTTGTAAAACGTAGGACCCTTGAAGAGGTAACAGAATTAAAATTACGTGCAGTAGGCAAGACAGAGGTGCTCACAAGCACCAGTAGTCTTTGGAGGTAGTCTTCTTGGAAGTCTCCTTACCCTTTCCAGCATATTTGGATTGACCTTTCCCACCTTTGGTGTCTGTCTTTTGCTTTTTCAATTCTACGTAAGCTATCTTTTGTCTTTTACTTTGCAAAGTCTGGCAGAGTTTTTCTTTATAGGTGCTGCTTGTGAGCACCTCTGCCTTGCCTACTGCATGTTTCCGTGTCATGTTGCTCCGCTCTGCTTTGGGAATTGGAGAAATATCCTTGATAGGAACTCTTGCCCTTGATCCCGATGACGATCCACTTTCATCCGAAGAGGATGGATGGCTGCCAGGCGGTTCATGTGTTGATTCACTGGCGATTGTCTTATTCTCACTCGATGAGGGTCCTTAGAGTAGATCAAGTGATGCTTGTCCTGTGCCATCTTCTTCACTTGCTGCACCTTGAGTCTGGATGTTCCTTTCTGTGACTTCTGATGGGGCATTATCAGATTCATCAAATACATCCGGATTGAAAGGATAGATGCCCGTGCACTGAAACCCCTTCACTCCTTTCTCAACGGCGGCGCAACTGTCATATGCATTTCTCACAAGTCTACATAGTCTGTATTTCCTTGGCAGACCTGGACTGTGGTCATCTCACGTATGAGCTCAACGATAGTTACTATACTGAGTACATCTGGCACACTTTCAAACCAACATTTCTAAGTTTTTCCCAACAACCGACACATCCCATGTGCCATCATTGTAGACAGTGAAACACTTAGGAACGCAAACAGAATTGTTCTTCGCAGTTACCGAAAAGAAGAGAATCCGATCATGCTGTCTACTCAAAGAGAGTCCATGCTCCTCAGCAGCGCAAATACCAGCTTGAATAATCTCTCCAATCGGTAAGGCTTCTTCACCCGAGCATATCTCACATTCATCGCTGTGCTCCTTGAATTCTTGACAAATGATATTAAGGGTGCAAGCTTTTTTCCGACGCTGTAATGACTTGAATCTCCTTAACTTCCGTTCACACAATATACAGATGAATGGTGGAAAAACGTCTTCATCTTCGTTCTTTATGTCAATGAGCAGAGCTTGTCGGATAGTCTTTTCATAGGCAACTTTTGAGTAATGCTTCTTTCCTGCCTCAACAACTCGCTTGTTTCCACAAAGACGGCGTACTTTGCAGATCAGGTCCCTGTGTCTCGAGACAGACACCATAGAGAAATGTAATCCTTCGTAATCTGTCGGAAAAAAAAATTCAATAAGTTACATGTATCTGGATAATTAATTTTCTTTCTAAGATAACTACAGTAGGCTACTAGCTACGGATAGCATCTGGAAAAGTCTTTTACATTTTTTTACATTGTCACTAGTGACAATGTCAGAAAATGTTAAAAAAATAAATATTCCGTAAGTATGCTTCCCGGCTCCAGTCCAAAGCCTGAGGTTCAATACTGGAGGTATGGTTCAATATCATTCTTGGTATCTCCTATAAGTCCATGGGGAGAATTCCAACACGCCCAAAACTAAAGCCCCCCAAATGGGTGAAAGGGTTAGGTAGGCCCTACTCACACTCACACTCACAGGCACAAATTGAAAGCCTGAAGGGGAAAATGAAGGTCTTTAGTTCATTTCCACTCCATGGGGGGGGGGGGGGAGGGGTGCACACAGGGCTCTACAAAGCGTTCATCACTTGTTCAACTCCAACAGGCAGGTGACTTTGTAACAATATAATACACAACGTTTATACAATTGAAGAGAGTTGATCAGTTGTCTCACGATGTGCAAACGGTCAATGTCCATAGCCAGACGCGACCCGGCTTAGCTTGCTCGCCCGAAGCCAGTGGCGTGCAACGGCCAACGTACGCTGGTTGCTATCAAAATATGCAAGTCGCAAACGAGACAGATCAACAAAGAAGAAGATCGAGTGTAGGACATATTAAAACACATAATAATATTAATAACAGACATAAAAATGTTCCTGAATATATATACTTTCAAGCATACCTGTTAATTTTCCAATAATGTCATCCTGAACGCCAGTTTTCAGCATCTTAAAGTTGTTCGTTCTCTGGATTCCGGCAGGGAACTTCGCGTTAAATTTTGAACAGTTCAGACACTTGATCACATTCACGCATATCATTGGCTCACTCGCTCGCATTATGCCTCATCTCAGCAGAGGGGGGGTGCTGTTCGAGCCTCTTCCATATCAAATTTTCACCTATTAGGTGGGGGAGGCAGGGTAGAAATTACCCAAATTACAGTCCAACATAACATTCGAATTTAAAAAATAGAAAAATATTGCGTGAAAAAAAAAAACAATTGCAATTATATGTCTTGAACGTATTTTAAACGTTTTAAAAACGTTTAAGACGTAAGCATAGTGGACCAAAAGTAAACTTTTTTAAAACGATGACCAAGACCCCAAAATGCCCAAAATAAGCATTGGGCGCGCCAAAAGCTGTTAGCCCCCATGAGCAAGATTGTTTCGTCTGTTGGGTGGGGAGGCAGAGTAGAAAAAATTCATTCAATGGAAAAATTCATTTTCATTTATTCACTAACCAAATTGCCAAAACGTTTTTTGAACGTTTTTAAAACTTTATTTAAGACGTACGCATAAGGGACTAAAAGTTAACGTTTTAAAAACGTTTGAAAAACATGCAACCCAAAAGGACCTAATGAGAACGTTTTTAAAAAGTTTTTAAAAGAAGGAAGGACCTACGGACCAAATAAGAACTTTTTGAAAACGTTCTAAAAACGTTCCGTGTTTGCTGGGTATAGAACTCACCAGAAATGTCTCCATGCTGTACACTCGGTCATGCGGGCGCAGTGGGCCCACGAGGCATGTAAAAATTCGGTTCTGATCTGATCGAGACATGACAAGGCGAAATCCGAGTAAATTTACTTGGATGCCAAGTCGGAAGGATCTCAACACCCTAAATTTCACTGAGATGTGTCATAGTTTTACTCGTTTTGTTAGTGCATTCAATCATCAGATTGTCGCATTACCTGGCTGTGAGTTTTTTTACCCGTTCTCTGTCCACGCCACATAAAGGCAAAGAAAAACTCACTTGTACGTTTTGTTTTACATACTTTTTATGTAAGGGATACTCAAGAAAAGTAGTTGATATTTGTCTTTGAAAAAAAAATCAAGAGGTAACAGAAACCCAGATTGTCGAGTAAAACAACTTACTTTACAAATTTAAGCACTTAATTCCATGAGTGAAAAACATTTTTTTTTTCTCCTGGAAATTAGTTCTCATTTTTTGTGTGTAGCTCACAGGATCTCTCCCGAAAACACTGGCACATCAACTTTTGTTAGCTGTGTATGAATTAGCATAAGCCTATTGAAATCGTTCTATTCAATGGATGAGTCAGTATTAGACGTGTCACACATTGTTCGAGGGAAGCCACAATCTTATTGAACTCACCATGCGATAAAACAGTCTCCAGCGGGTTTTCAAGCTCTAATGTCGACAAAGGCCGGAGGCTACTCCTTCTCCCCTTCATGATTCAAAGAGCGTGACATTAATTGAACATCACTCTCCACGCTAACTTCTTTGATGTCCTGATCCACATCTTCGCATTCTTCAGCAGTCTTTAGGAGGTGCGGAACATCACAGATAAAATAGATCCTTCTATTTTCATGTAAAGGATGTATCGTGAAATTTCCAGCGCCCTGTTGGAAGCAAAGTGTATAGAACTTCCTGTTGCAGGACGCTCCGTCAGAGACTATGGCCCGCACCTGTAGACCGGCTGTTTTGACTGCATAGACTGTATTGAAAATACACTCATACAGGTCTCCACTACGTAAACTACTTGATGGGAAAAGGGCAACCGCTTGCTTGTGAGCCAGGAAAATACATCCAATCATAATCATGAATGCATGGCTTGCTAAAGTTTCAGTTGTGTCTACATCTAATTGGGTCTCAAACTTTCGCAGCTCATTGTTGATGCTGCCAACGTCCACAAAGCCGAGAAGTGATCCACTGGATGCAGAATATGCAACACCAAATTTGATCTTCATTTTGTCGCAGAGTAAAGAGACGTTTCTCTGATAATCCTTCTTGAAAATTATGTTGCCTACAAACTGATCAATTACATCTTGATGGACACCTGTTTTTGCATTGGTATAGTGGGTATATTTATGAAGAGTGCCTATTGCCGGTAACAGTAGAAGTTGACTGTCTTTGATCAATTTGTAGGCGGCAGGGGACTTGCTGTGGATCGTTATTGCCCATCTGATTATTGAAGGATGCCATCTTATGGGGTTTTTTTTTCAGTTGTCTTGCCTAGGTTTGCTCTTCCCAGAGCAGCTTTTGGGGGAGTTATCTTCAAAGCCGTCACAATTCTCTCTTGCATACGTACATGTAGGTATTCAGTCAATGACATGAAAACCGAAGATTGTAATATCTTTACTCAACCACTCCCAGTGTCTAATTGTCTCAGGTGGACAAAGACGTTTACCTACAAAGTTATAATCGAAACATATTTAAATTCATTCCCAATTTGGTGATGAAAAACTTTGGTAGGAAGACCTAGAAAAATCATATCTGCAGACTGTTAACATGCCAAATCTAGCCCTAAAGCTTTGTCAATGGCGATATCGAGATGGTTTTGCAATTCAAATATTTTGCTTCCTAAATCATTCTCATCTGGGCTAAGATTCAGGTATTCCTCCACATCCAAGAACGAGTCAACGATGAGTAAATTGTAGGTATCAGTGAATGATCCATCTCTAGGTTCGTAGTTTTGAGCGGCTGGAATAAGACCAAAATCACTTTTTAATTTATTGCTCCCACTGCTAATGCTTGGAAGCCTTTTTGTTTTTTACTGCGCCTTTTTGTATAACTTCTGAATCATCACTTATCGTTATCAGACACTATTTTTCATGCCCTCTGTTTAATCCTAGAATCCTCGAATTATGTCTTCTATATCTCCTTGAATGAACACATACGGAGTTGATAATGGCCTTGACATAGAATTTACCATTTTCTTCTTCACTTCCATCAAAAAATTTGGAAGACGACAACATATAATTGTATCATTCTGCTTGTAAACAACACATTTTCCGACAATGGAAGATAAAGAAATGGCATGGACTCGATTTTGTATTTCCCTGACAACACTTAACTGGCAGTTGCTCCTGTTCATAAGTCTTGTGCAACCAATGGGGTCCTTTCTAATTCCAAATATCTAACTAATGCATATGCTTTGTTTTGATTGTCTAGCAACAAGAAATTTTCTACAAATGCAGCCTGGCCTGTCTTCAAGCGTACACAATAGCTAATCCTAGAATTTTCCTCTTAACCTTCATTAAAGATTCAGAATCTGAATCCGAATCTGAAAATAAGATCTTCTTGATGTCATTTTTTATGACTGCTTGTTTTTTTATCAAGAATTTTTTTCAAACAAATGCAAAGTATAGGTAATGCGTAAAGATTCTAGTACAAACACTTAACAAAGTATGATCGCTCTCACTCAGGACAGTATTTCACCGCGGGTTACTGCAAGAGTGGGCAATTTAGAGACAGATGCTGGTGAGATAAGGGCGGATGCTGACACGTCGATCGATGAGCCGAAGAGAGAAGGTACTTCTTAAAGAGCCAAGAGCGAGTTTGCGATGGTGGATGCTTGCTTGGTAAAACAAAGTGGAGGTGCGGTGTTGTTGTACCCATGTGCACTTTAAACTCCTTGAATTCACTCTCAAGAGGATTGTATTTTTCTTCAAGGTGTTGTACCCTTCGTTTAAGAGCTGCAACTTCTGTGTCTTTTTGTACGAGAGGCTCACTCAGTGCGCGGAGTTCCTCATCTAGAACTTGCTGGCCGTTGTGGAGTTGGATATTTTGTTGTCCAGCCTCGGGCGTACTTTCTACATGTACCTGCATGTTGTCTTCCTCAAGATGAATGTCAAAAGCCTGAGGAGAATGAATAAAGAAAGTAACTAACTTCTGGCGCCTAAAATCGTAGGTGTGTATGGTAAGTCATCTATGGTACAGTAGGCATTGATCTGTATTAAGAATTGACGATCCTCCAGGTGTGTTTATGGCCCTCTAGATATTTATATTTCCTTTTGTACCTTGAGAAAATGTTCCCTCTCGTCCATAAATGGAACTGGTTTTGAGATCAAGATGTTATTGTTATTGGTTTTGATAATAATAATGATAATAATAATAGTAATTATTTTTTTCTTCAAGGTATTGTATCCTTTGTTTAAGAGCTGCAACTTCTGTGTCTTTTTGTACTAGAGGCGCACCGAGTGCACGGAGGTCCTCATCTAGAACTTGCTGGCCGTCGTGTAGGAGTTCAATGTACTCTCTTGGCTCCAGCAGATCATCAATCTGGAGTGGCGTGTGTTCTTCATACGCCGGAGCCGTAAGAAGTATGTTGAAAGCCTGAAGAGTATGAATAAAGAAAGTAACTAACTTGTGGCACCCCTTCAAAATAATGTATATTAAAACGAAACATGATCTCATTATTAGGTTTGAAGCGCCGTCATAAAGTGGTTCTTATAAGTCCCAGTCCCACTTACTGACTGAGGCGAATCTTTACAATTTTTCATTGCAACTTGCTCCTGGTACATGTTCCATTTTAGTTTTTTTTTTCCAATATTCGCTTTACGAGTGTCCTCCCCATTTTTTTCTTCCAAAGTCATCCTGCTTTACTGTATTAAAAGATTCAATATTTGATATATGTGTATTTGGAAATGCTCCAAGCAGAAATGATATAACAACCAAGAAAAAAAGGACAATGAGAAAAAAAATGGGGGAAAATTAACAATGATCATCTTAGAAAGCACATGTAATTCAGTGCACATCAAACACAAAAAAATATATAAGTTAGGTTTGTCTTGACGTTCATGCAATTTCAAAGATTTATATTCCTGAATGTACTCTTTTGGCTCAGGTAAAAATGTCATTGTATTGTGCTTTTACCTGAGCATTTCCTGATGGCAGCTTGGAATGGGAGCGAGGTTTCTTCCTACTGATTTCATTCAGCTTATCCAGGAGACTTCTCTTCTTTGTCTCAGGCAAGTTCACATTCACATCTGAATCTGAAATCGTATAAAAAATCGTAAATTATGTCATGTTTTCATACAGATCAATTCATTGCAATGATTTAGCAAGTTTTCTCTACAAAATAAGCCTTTTATAAACACACTTCTATATTTTCTTTTGTTTCAAGTATCAATGGAGTAAAGATAAGAAAAATATATTGTGGAATCTAAAAGCCTTCGGCACCACCGACGACGGAATTAGGGTCCAGCCAAGAACTGTCCTGACTGCATATACCTCTCCAGGTTTACCTGCTCTCACTTCTAGGGGCTACAAGGCATTAGGGGCATCCTGGCCAATCAGAACTCTGACTTGATTTCTACTTATTTCAGGAAGATCTAGATCCTTCAGGTGCAGGTAACCTGATATGTCGGCTTCGGTCGCCATGTTCGAGATGTCAATGTTGAGGTTAGGTCGCGTGAAGGCCTTTACTTCTCTCCCTCCGTCTGATGTGAGTCCCTGTACCTTCAATCTCACCACATCACATCTCATGTGAGAGTTGCGCTTGTCCAGAGTGGAGATACTCAACATTTTGCTGGTTCCAGTCGCCCTCAACTCCTCCTGTAATTCCTTGGTGCAGAAGGAATTGGTGGACCCGGTGTCCAAGAGAGCATACGTACTGATGGCTGGGCCTCCTTCTGCTGCTTGCACCTGTACGGGGACAATGGGAAGTGCCACTCTGATCTTTCCAGCCCCCTTGGCTCCTGTGGCACTTGTATGAGATGAGGCACTTGAAGATTCATTTGAAAAGTTCTGTTCTTAGCCATGCTTACCGCATCACAGTAGGATCGCTCCTTGCTTGATGATAGGCTGCCTCAACAGCTTCTTCATTCCTGGCATAAATCATCCGCTTCACATGAAGAAACAAGCCTTGTCGATGCAGCTTCTCTATTCCGTGTTTGCTGTCCCACAGCTATCGCCACACTGCCTGCAGGACATGAAAAGTGCACAGGAGTAGAGACGACTGTGGAAAGACAGAATGAATGGCCTTTCTCTCTGCAGTGCAGTCATCGGTGATGAAGACTGCTGGACCCTGATCACCATTTCCTCCAAACGCCCCAGCTGGAAAAAATGGTCTTAAGCAGTTGCAGGCCCCCCGTGATGGTTTGTTCCTCTTCATTGGAAGTTATGATCACCCCCAATGGAAGACCGCCCAATGAGCTGTGTGTGAGCAGCAAGAATACTCTACTCCCTTGCCTACCCGAGAGTCGGTCGTAGCTAGGAATTTATGATGGCAATGTCTACGAAGTGATAAAATAAGGTCGTCCAATACTTCACAGTCTTCCGAAGAATGTCATAGTTTGACAGCAGCTGGTCAGACCGGTCGACACCGCCCATGTGACTGTTGTAGTCGTGAACAACCAAAGGTTGACGCACTAACTTCCGGTGGAATTGCCCTCTTTCCTTCACTCTGCGTCGGCAATACTCAAAGTCATTTGCATCGTGAAAGGAGGAGATCATGCTGATTGTTTATTGTCCTTCCACTGCTGAATGAGGTTCCCCTCACTCCTNAATGATTTAGCAAGTTTTCTCTACAAAATAAGCCTTTTATAAACACACTTCTATATTTTCTTTTGTTTCAAGTATCAATGGAGTAAAGATAAGAAAAATATATTGTGGAATCTAAAACCCTTCGGCACCACCGACGACGGAATCAATGTCGACCAATAGAAAGAAACCAGTTGCTTTCGTGCAGATGCAGACCAAAAGGTTCATTCTGCAATTTAATGTAAACATTCAAACATTTTTGAGTTATACATGTGTATCAAGGTGATCACATGAATAAATACACATGTAATTGTCTTCTTGCAGAGCGAAAATAAATCATGCATATCAACGAGTAAATATGTCAGTGCACACTTGTGTAATTATGTGCCTATCCAGAATAGTACTTGTTTATATATGTAGTACACTATGTAAGCTACTAGCTTAAATTATAAATATTTGTATTTGTTTTACAGTGGACGCTCAATATAGGAAGATCTGAAAATAGCAACAACGGTCAATATTACAGAAATAAACAACTTTCTACTTCAAAGCATCTTATATCCTCAGCATCTATATAGAGCCTCCACTGTACAACACTACAGGCATTCCCTGCATAACATATATTTCATGTAAATCCAGTGATATCAAGACAGAGCTTTCACTGTGTATGCTCTTTATCTTATATAAATGTCTAAAGTGTAAATAAGCTTTCTATGCCTCATATCATTTATAACCATAAACAGACAAGAACATTTAGGCCCTAACATATGGCTTGAATCATAACATTTCTCATTTACTACACTGTTTTGGAAAGTGCAATGAACGATACGTGAATGTGCACACCCCCGACACACCTCCAATACGCCTACGATACGAATGCAACATAAACCGCATTCATGTACAATTACACACGGCAATGAATGGAACGTGTACATTTCAAGTACACGGGAATGTATGGAGCGTGCACATTTCAACTCATTCAACGACACTTGACTACACACAAATTGGCATCAAATTTCCTCCTATTCTAACTTATGATATTCTCTTAGGATAAGCCATTTCTGTTAATCAACTATTTAGCTTTAAGATTATCTAAGTATCTACTCACATCATTGGGCTTGTGACAGGTAAAATAGACAAAAATCGATGGCCCTTCGGGCGACAAACTTCCAACATTGGAAACAAATTAGCAGCACTCTTTCGAGCGCCCTCAATAAACGAAAATCAACAATTACATCAAAATCCTCATATATCGGGCATATCACACCCGACATCCCGGCCCCCTTAAATGGGAAAAGCATATTGAGCATTTAACTTCCTAAACAAAATAACCCAAAGCAGTATTCTAACTGTTAACATTACAGCAATAATCCAAATGGATCTATAAGTATTCCTTCAGGTTTTCCGTATTAAATCAAGGAGTGCTGATCAAGATTATAATTAAACTATATTTATACACTTTGCATTAACATGAACATATAAAAAAGTTCTAACTCTACGCAAAATAGCATTCAGTTGTAAAAAGGGTAAATACGATTACAGTCAAACCTCGTTCAAACAGGCACTGAAAATAGGAAATTTCACTTTTCCTCTTCCTTAGAAGATCCCAGACTAATATGGCCTTGTAACAATGAGGGTTGACTGTATACAATCATGTAACTATTTACTGAAATACAACTTTATTCTACAATAATAATATAACTGTCAATCAATTAACTTTGTAACATTATCTGATGACGTTAAATAAATCCTTTAACTCTCTGCAAGATAAATCTTCAGATAAATCCTCAGATAAACATTTTCAAATGTTGTAACCATGACAACCAAGAGAGTCAAATCTAGCTTGAAATTCAAAATCGGTTGTATTTTGTATGTTTCACTGATATATTTTGAATAAAATTTTGAATAAGTCTTGGCTCATAACTATCTATCCATTAATATAGCAGGATGCAAACAATCTTTCATGAATTTACTGTTTTCCTGTAAATCATCAGTTTGAATGTTAAAATTGAATATTCAATCAACTCTCGATAGGAAGTGAGAATATAAATATTGAATATCCATTGCAACATATGCAATATCCATAATGCAAATATTACTTTCATAACAAATTTGATAAGCACGTAGATCGCAGGTGATATTCAAGATATAAACATCAACTTCAAACAAACTTCTTTGAAAGTCTCTGAGTCTACATTGAATCTTCTTCATTCTTCTGAGTTTAAGTTCAATGTCTTGTATCAAACGCTTGTCGCGATTGTGTCCCAAAATATGTCTTGATCCGCGAATTTCGGCATTCTTTGACAAATTCTTCATTTCAGACGGCAGATGACCATCACCACGAGATTGAACCCTCCTCTGCATAGTTACCGTCTTAACTCGTCAGCCATCTTGATCGCTTCCTTGTCATCCTTTGTAGACACAAGACAATCGTCTACATAGAAGTGTTGCCAAACTGCCTCCAGTGTATCGGGACCAAAGTCGTGGTGATGGTCATCTGCCGTCTGGCGAAGGGCAAAACTGCAAGCACTAGAGCTCCACGTTCCTCCGAAAAGATGTACACACATGCGGTATACACAGGGCTCTTTAGACAAATCTCCAGCTGGCCACCATAAGAACCGCAGAACATCCCTCTCTGCTGGGGGAACTCTCCCTTGGTGAAACATTGCCTCGATGTCTGTTGTTAAGGCAATCGGATTCTTTCGAAATCGAAGCATCACTCCTGTCAGTCGGTAAAGTCTGGCCCTTGATGTACCACATCATTAAGTGACACGCTGTTACACTTCGCTGCACAGTCATATACTATGCGTACTTTACCCGGCTTCTTAGGATTGATGACTGGATGGTGTGGGAGATACCATATGTCGTTTCTTTGCTCATCTTGACACTCTGTTGTAGTGTTCACCTTCTCAGCATATCCCTTTTCTAGGAGACTAGACATTCCTTCCTTGTACTTGTCCAGGAGATAATCGTCTTTACTGAGTTTCCTCTTCAGAGGGTCTAGGTGCTTCTCTGCCATGATGCGACTCCTGGGCATGTGAACATTCTTAACTCGAAATGGTATGGGAAGTTGATAATGGCCCATGTCCATGCTGATCCCTTTCTTCCAGACCTCTAGCACCATCTTGTCGTTAACAGACATCCCTTTGTTGTCGTCATGGAGATATTCCATTCCCTCGAGCTTCCAGAATTTCTTCACTTGCTCTTCAAGTCTGGTATCATCAGAGATGAAGTTCGTAGAGACATAGACACTGAGGCTATCTTTGGTTCCTCTCTCCCTCAAAGGTCCATTTAGGGTCCAGTCAAGAACTGTCCTGACTGCATATACCTCTCCAGGTTGAAATAATAATAATAATTGAATTTATATAGCGCTTTTTCCAGAGGATACAAGGCGCTGCTTAAAAAGACATATAAAAGAAATAGCTACATTACGAATTATAAAGATGGGTTTTGAGGTGTTTCTTGAAAAGGCTGAGTGATTTGGTATTACAGAGAGATGCGGGGAGACTATTCCAGAGTCGTGGGGCCAAGGACTGAAAGAGTTGAAACCGGCTTGTTTTTTAGACTTCGGAATCTTAAAGGAAGGGGCACAGGTGGAACGGAGAGAATATGACGTTTTCTGCTGTTGAAAGAGTGAGGAGATATAATGAGGAGTTGTCGTAGACAGTGATTTATAAGTTTGAACTATTGTGCGGTATTGTATTCTTTTGGAAACGGGAAGCCAGTGAAGTTCGTTAAGTAAGGGAGTGACATGACAATACTTAGGTTGTTGAAATATGATTCGAGCAGACCTATTTTGCAAACGTTGTAGCCTATCCAGATCCCCTTTACTGATTCCACCAAGTAAGCATCCTCCATAATCAAGCCTGGAGAGCACAAGTGCACGGACAACATTATGACATGTATGTTTGTCTAAGTATTTTCTAATTCGATTGAGATTGTAGATTTGCCAATTTAATGTACGACACAAATTCGTTACATGTTCACTCATTTTCATTTCATTGTCGAAAAACGACTCCAAGATTTTTAATTGTTGGAGATACAGGGATGTCCTGATCATCAACAGAAAATGAAAAATCAGTGAACCTATTACCTGCTCTCACTTCTAGGGGCAACAAGGCGTTAGGGGCATCCTGGCCAATCAGAACTCTGACTTGATTTCTACTTATTTCAGGAAGATCTAGATCCTTCAGGTGCAGGTAACCTGATATGTCAGCTTCGGTCGCCATGTTCGAGATGTCGATGTTGAGGTTAGGTCGCGTGAAGGCCTTTTAATACTTCTCTCCCTCCGTCTGATGTGAGTCCCTGTACCTTCAATCTCACCACATCACATCTCATCTGAGAGTTGCTCTTGTCCAGAGTGGAGATACTCAACATTTTGCTGGTTCCACTCGCCCTCAACTCCTCCTGTAATTCCTTGGTGCAGAAGGAATTGGTGGACCCCGCGTCCAAGAGAGCATACGTACTGATGGCTGGGCCTCCTTCTGCTGCTCGCACCTGTACGGGGACAATGGGTAGTGCCACTCTGATCTTTCCGGCCCCCTTGGCTCCTCTGGCACTTGTATGAGATGAGGCACTTGAAGGTTCATCTGTCTGCGAGGAAGTCTCTGTTCTCGTCCTGTATCTCTGTCCTTTTGGTCTGCATCTGCACGAAAGCAACTGGTTTCTTTCTATGGGTCGACATTGATTCCGTTGTCGGTGGTGCCGAAGGGTTTTAGATTCCACATATATATATATGCTAAAAAAGCCTTCAGCAGCAGCCCTCTTAATTCAAAATTTATCAGTTCACATTCAGTCCCAGATGAATGCAACCACTTGGTAAGACAAGCAATCACATATTTCTAAGCTACATATAATATCATTTTTAAATAGATAAATGACACATAACATTATCACGACCTAGTTTGAAGGCCAGATAATTGAGAATTCCTTCATTAGTCCAAACTATTTATATTTTATTGTATTTTAGCCCTCATATAACAAGGTTTCAATATAAAGAGGCACTTTCCCTGTTCCCAAGGACTTCATTATAGTGAGATTCAGCTGTGCTATCATCCTGAATATTTCTACTCTCAAAAGTCAATTTGGTGAAGAATATTTAAACCTATGTCATATTCAAGCCTATTTGAAAAGTTCTGTTCTTAGCCATGCTTACCACATCACAGTAGGATCGCTCCTTGCTTGATGATAGGCTGCCTCAACAGCTTCTTCATCCCTGGCATAAATCATCCGCTTCACATGAAAAAACAAGCCTTGTCAATGCAGCTTCTCTTCCGTGTTTGCTGTCCCACAGCCATCGCCACACTGCCTGCAGGACATGAAAAGTGCACAGGTGTAGAGACGACTGTGGAAAGACAGAATGAATGGCCTTTCTCTCTGCAGTGCAGTCATCGGTGATGAAGACTGCTGGACCCTGATCACCATTTCCTCCAAAGTCCCCAGCTGGAAAAATGGTCTTCAGCAGTTGCAGGCCTTCCGTGATCGTTTGTTCCTCTTCATTGGAAGTTATGATCACCCCCAATGGAAGACCGCCCAATGAGCTGTGTGTGAGCAGCAAGAATACTCTACTCCCTTGCCTACCCGAGAGTCGGTCGAAGCTAGGAATTTATGATGGCAATGTCTACGAAGTGATAAAATAAGGTCTTCCAATACTTCACGGTCTTCCGAAGAATGTCATAGTTTGACAGCAGCTGGTCAGACCGGTCGACACCGCCCATGTGACTGTTGTAGTCGTGAACAGCCAAAGGTTGACGCACTAACTTCCGGTGGAATTGCCCTCTTTCCTTCACTCTGCGTCGGCAATACTCAAAGTCATTTGCATCGTGAAAGGAGGAGATCATGCTGATTGTTTATTGTCCTTCCACTGCTGAATGAGGTTCCCCTCACTCCTGATCTGTCTCATGTTCCCACGGGATGCATTTCTGGACCAGTCCTTTAGAGTGGTTTTGAATTCTCCCTATCGCATATAGCTGATATCACCCGATATCTTGTGATATCGATATCACGCACTTTGGCTTTGGCACGCTCACTTCCGGGATGAAGCGCGCACTATCTGGATTTCACTGTATTCTATCTTCAAAATTTCAATCCATGTGTATTTAGCGTAATTTCTTTGTTTTCATCGGAAGCCCAGCATTGGGCCGCTTCGCAAAAGAAACCCACATAACAAATAAATGCAGATGAAAGAATGATGTATAAAATGATGCTTTTATTCGCAAAAATAGATGAAAATATATGACACTACAAGCCGCTGACGAAGTTTACCGTAGAAAGCAATACACTTTTGAAAACGCACAAATGTTACCGGAAGTACCTGTGCCAAGAATCTGGGCCAAAATAATTAGTCCGCCGCATGCGTTCAGATTCGGAGAGCTATATGCGATAGGGAGAATTCTACTGGGAATCCTCTCCAATTACTATTAGCTGTCCCACATGCCCAAACCTGGTTTCTCTTCAAATCGGTCAACATTTGCATTGATGTGTAGAAATTATCGATGTAAAGTTTGTAGCCTTGGTGCAACAAGTTTTCACAAAGAGTGAAAACCACATCGTTGCTCAGCCCAAAATGAGATATTTTTTCCCGTAAGACGAGAAGGAATGCGGCTTGGCTGGTGTAAATTTGCTTCCAAGAGCACTTTTTCCACGGATTACTCTGGGAAATTTCCAGACCATGGTAACATTCAGAGAATAATGATCACAGGATTCGGACTTTTAGTTAACCAGACTTAGATATTGTGATAGATGAGAAAATGTACTTTCCTGTGCTGCTTCTCCTTTTAAGTAATGATACCCACCCCCTTCAAAATATGAGCGATATCCCCCCCCCCTCTTTGTCGTTCATCAAAAGTTCTCACGGTATACAGTGAAATCTCTTTATAACGAGGACCTTGGGACCATAAAAATTACCTTGTTATATCAGGTTCCTCACTATATCAGGGTAAAAAAACAAAGAACTATAAAGAGCTGGGACCAATAAAGTCACCTTGTTATAAGTATGTATCTCGGTATATTCGACCTCTTTATAATGAGGTTCCACTGTATTAACTTAGTTATTAGACTGGTGTATGCTTTTTCTAGTTCACTCTCTTCTTCCGAATTAAGATGCTCATGGTCAAAAGCAAAAGGTCTGTCAACAAAAATAACTGTGTATAGCATCTAATACATGACTGCGTAAAAACATTAAAGTTTACCAATACTGTTACAGTAATATTTTTACTTCAGAAACTGATTATTTGAAAATGTATTCTCTATTCATAATCCCAGTCCCTACTAACACATCACATGCCACAAATGTTCATAAACCAAGAAATGTGAATATCAACCTTTTTCCTTGATAGTGGTACCAATTTTGGTACTGCATACTAGCTATTTGGATTTCAAATTCACTTGCTCTGGGGGATTGACGAGGCGCTCCGATATTTTCTTATTGACTTTGAAAATGGGAATACTGGACAATTGAAAAGTCTTCAGACTGAGAATATACATGTACTCCAGGCCAATGAAGAATTGGGTTTGGAAGTACTGCTGCTTTGACTGTGCGTGCATCACATGGAATGGCCTTATGATTCACAATTAATTGGTTATTTCGGAGTTTGAATTATCACTATTGCAAGAAGGATCGGTTGGCTCTTGGTAATAGGGGGTGTTTCTACAATTTTTGCCAAATTTTCATTTACGCGCAGTCTGTTCTTTTGATGAGACGTGCATGAAACAACTTGCAATCAATTGAATCTTTGTAGCAACACCTCTATAGGGGTGAATAGCATTACTGCCAAATTTTGGACACCTGTATTTTGAAAGGGGAATTTTTTTTCATTTCTGAAATAATTGTTTCCATTTTTCCCCCTTTTCATCAGAGCATAATTTTAATAGAGATATGGCTTGTAGGTTGGTTGAAATAGGAAGTTCGCTTGTCCATGTTCTTTTTGAAGAACCAGTATTAAGTGCAATTTTATTCTGTAAATGATTAGCGGTACCAAGATTTATTTTTTTCATGTGTACATGTGTGCTATTGTGTTTGTGTGGTGTGTGAGTGTGTTTGTGTGCATTTGGATACTACTGATCATGTCCCCAAAATAGTTATGTGACAAGCAATTCTAAATGCTGGAAGTCTAGACATATTTTCTCAGAAATTTACAATGTCATTAACTCTGTATACAGAAGAATGTGTATTGTGCTTTCCGGCCGGCCGTTCTCTTGTATAAGGATGTAGTAAACTAAACAACTTCATTCAATGTTCATGATAGCCTAGATGCACACAAAATACATTTGCATCAGTCTTTTCTGCGGAGAAATGTCAATCCATCTTCATACAATGAATGGGGAGTTACTTTCTTATCTGCCCATGAAGCTATAGTGAAGGTTTGAATGGAGTTGTTCACTTTGTGCTTGCCCATTTAAAGGGGAATTACACCCAGACAATAATGTACGGTCAATAAATGAAGAAAAGTCAGATGAACAAATTGTGAAAATTTGAGCAAAATCTGATAACCTGTTCAAAAGTTATGAATTTTCGAAGTTCCACCTGTGCTGGACATCCTTGAATTGGCAACGTATAGCCAATTAGCATAATCTGTGATGTCATACATGGAGAAATCCTCATTCACTTTGTATATAAATTTATTGAAAATGGATCAATATCATATTTCAAATGAGGAATCAACAGAGTTCTTTCTGGAATGCTTGCAGAATTGATGTGGCTATAATAACCGAAGAAACAAAATTTTGTCTACTTTTCTGGAAAAAAGAGGAAAATGTGAAATTTTGTGTACAAAGTGAATCGAGAGTTCTCGATGTTGGCAGCCATTTTGTGCCTGTATGTTTGCCAATTTAAGGAGCCTATGAGGGGTATAAATCAAAACTTTCAAAATTCATAACTTTTGAACAAGTATTCACAAAATACCTTTGAATTGTACAGTATTGTTTTTTTGATCATGTATTTTGTTATTTTCCTGTTTAAAACCGGAGTAAGGAGATTTCTTCTACCATAGAGTGATAATACTATTTGTTTAAATCTGAAATCTTTAGCATTACAATGAATATATGAAGTACTGCTCCCTTAGTTTTNTCGTATAATTCAACCATAAACAATTATCATGTAAATATTGGTATGCGATTTTTCTTTTAATTTTGTTTCAAATTTAATTTGCTTGATAATGTTCATGTACTACTTTCTTTGTAATATTGTATGTTTTTGAAATGGAAAAACAAATAAATCAAATCAAATCAAACCTAGAAATACTGTTGCTAGCAATTTTCATTAGTATGTGGCATGCGCTTCTAACAAGACCCGCATGAAATAATGGTTTTGAATGGCGATTTCTGATCAACTGCAACTTGTGATCAATTGCAACTTTCAAACAACACCCTCGATTAGTGTTCTTCAAGAATCGTTTGATATGAAAAAAATAATCATGAAGTCTGTTATGGAATGTATACATGTGTTCTATGTTATACCACACACTGCTGCAATGCCAGTCTTCATAATGTACATGTATTGTAATGAAATATTGTTTTAATGTGAAATTATTTGTTGATATTTTCCCTCAAAAATGTAAATGAGTTGTATTTCTAAAGTTTAATGTGTGAAGTTGGAAATATTTGTAAGAGTAATAATGCATTCAGATAGTGATTTAAATACATGGGCCCGTATTCCGATAGCGAGGTTTAACTTAACCCAGGTCTAAGTCATTGTCATTTAGGCCATTGGTTCAACTTTTGAATACAACTGTAGCTCGGGTCTAAATAACAATGGTTTAGTCCAGGGTTAAGTTAAACCTCGCTATCGGAATACGGGCCATGCTCTTTGATATTGTGATCAATACAATTTTGCAATATTTGCTATTACTAATAACAATTATTTTTTAGAAAGTTGAATAAACGCTATTTTATATACGTAACAATCTTTTCTTGTTTTTCAATATGATTGTGATGAGTAAAAAGAGATTAAGAAATATGCCTCTGTGAGCAGTTGGGACAAATGCCCGGGACAACGTAAACAACTTTCATTTAAGCATGAACAATAGCTAGATGGACACGCAAACAATTTCTGTCCTTCTTAGGGGATGTTGCTCAAAATCAACTGCAACTTTGAAGATTGCAACGTGCATTTTAATTCGCGCACGGTATGCGCATTTAACAAGACGCGCACGAGACAATGATTTTGATTGGCGTGTCCGATCAACTGCAACTTGCAATCAACACCCCCTTATTCTGTGAAAAATGTTGAAAAAGAGTCACATCTGGGATCTTCATTTGTGATTATGAAGCTATTGTGAATGGTTGAATTAAGTTGTTTGCTTTCTCCCAGACCTTGTTTTGTCCCTTACTCACAGTGAGTGCATGAATACACTCAATCTGCATGCACAGCCATTTGTAGCCTTTACAAAGGATTACTCGCGGTTGGACGATTGTAGACTGCATATTAGCGATCATTGCAAGAAGCAAGTCTGTGACCCTTAGGCTAGCCATGCGGAGAATCACGGGCCTGGCGAACGCCTTTACTCACACATGTCACAAGAGCAAAGTGACATCATCTCGAGAGCGTTCCTGATTGGTCAATTCCGTCAGGCACGAATACACGTGCTAATTCTGGGTCAAAACTGTACGCAGAATTTTGATGGCTGAAATAAAAACAAAGTGTCGTGACTGTGTGAATAGGGTTACACACGCGTAATTATGGGCAAATCACTTTTGCGTATGAAAAATAGACCCCTAGGCAACCCATAGCAGTTCAGCTATTATGGATTAATGTTAATAGATGTGAACGAGTGATTATTTAATTATGGATATTAGTAAATGAATATATGACCTTTCTTTATNAAGTTCCTTTCTTTTCTGCCCATGAAGCTATAGTGAAGGCTTGAATCATGTGAATGGAGTTGTTCACTTTGTGCTTGCCCATTTAATGATGGAATGTAACAATTATATATTCACAAAATACCTCTAAATTGTACATTGTTTGGCTGCTCATGTATTTTCTTATTTTCCTACTGTTTTAAACTGTAGTAATGAGATTTCTTCTACCATAGAGTGATAATACTATTTGTTTAAATCTGAAATCTTTAGCATTACAATGAATATATGAAGTATTGTTCCTCTAGTTTTCTATTAAAGATGTTTATCAACAGCCCATTGGATTAAATAGCCCACAGAATTAGATAAAATTTTCATTTGCACCAGGAGTATAGTGGAACCTGGGAATACTGTTGCCAGCAATTGATCGCAAATCAACTGCAAAGTGATACGCACATTTTCATTAGCACATGACATACGCTTCTAACAAGAACCGCATGATATAATGGTTTTGAATGGCGATTTCTGATCAACTGCAACTTGTGATCAATTGCAACTTTCAAGCAACACCCTCAATTAGTGTTCTTCAAGAGTTGTTTGATTTGAAAAATATAATCAAGTCTGTTATGGAATGTATACAAGTGTTCTTTGTTATATCACACAGTGCTGCTGTAATGTAAGTCTTCATAATGAAATATTGTTGTATTTAAGTCAAACCAATTTGTTGATATTTTCCAACAAAATATGAATGAGTTGTATTTCTTTTGGTGTATCAAGTTGGAAAATCTTTGTAAAAGTTTCATACATTCAGGTTAGCACAGCTGTACATATAGTAATAAATGCTCCTTTGTATTATGTTGTCAATATCATGTTGCAATATTTGCAATAGTTGAAGTTTTCAGAAAGTTGATTAAAATTTATTTTATGATATAAACAATCTGGGCATGTTTTGTTTTATATCTGTCATAAAAAGATTCTGAGCCAGTGATTGGTCTAAATCCCTTCACGTGACTATTGATAGCTGCCAACGGCATGTAAATTCATTTAAATGTGACGTCATCCGGTAATAGTTTGGAAACTATCTACGGCTTCCCAGATGAACTATTACCGGGTGACGTAACAAAACGGTGCGCGCTGTCTATGCTGTGTGGCAAAGCTGCTACGCGTTATGATGATTGATTGCCACGCGCGAGCAGGGCATGTGGAGCATATGCACAGCGCCGGGCTGGCCGGCTGCAGGGGGCCGTGTAGCCGCTACTGTGTGTGTGCTAGGCTAATTTGCGCGAAGGCAATTAAGGCTGCCTAAGTTCACGTGTGCCAATGTCCTCGCTTTCAGTTTGGATCCATCATTTATAGCATAATTTAAAAAATGAACATCTAATCTAACATCAGGGCTAAATTTGCTTGTATTATCGATGACGGATATAAACCAATTATTTACTGCCTTCAGATGGGTTTAGTGAAACCATCATCCCCTCAGTCACGCCGATCGAGAGCGTGACTTCGGGAAAGATAGTTCCCACTGCACCATCTGGCGGCCGTGAATAATTGTATACTATATGACTGTGATGAGTAAATAGAGATTAAGAAATATAAATCTGTGAGTAGAAGGGACAAAGTAAACAACCTTTATTTAAGCATTAACAATAGCCAGACGAACTCAAAGGAAATGTCTATCCTTCATATTCTGTGAAAAATGTTGAACAAGAGTCACATCTGGGATCCTCTTTTGTGATCATGAAGCTATAGTGAATGGTTGAATTAAGTTGTTTGCTTTGTCCCAGACCTTTGACCTGTCTGCTCACAATAAGGTAAGAAAATACATTCAATCTGCATGTACAGCCATTTGGGGCCTTTGAGAGTCATAGCTAGTCTGCTGGAACAAGCCATTGGCTTTCAGTGTTGCAATTTTTGCAGTTCATAACACAGTCTGCAATCAGAGACTACACTACTTACTCATTACAGCATGATAAAATAGTCTGTGACTGCAGACTCTGAATTTTGCACCTTGCACAAAGTGGAAACAAAAGCCGACAGTCTGTTACCTGCAAACTAGGCCTATATGATAGACCAGATTTGCTGAGCTACAGTAATGAGTGGATTTATGTCCAGACCAAGCTTATGCCAGACATAAGGAGTAGTGTAAGACAAATAAACTTAGCAAATGGATTCTGTGCAGGTAGCTGAGACTAGCTGACTAGAGAAAAGTTTGGAGGAGCCACAGAGAAAGAAGAGAGAGAGAGAGAGAAAAAGAATAACAAATTTTAAAATAAATGAATAAATCAAGGGAATAGAAAAAAGGATATTACATTTTTCCTGGCTCGTTTAGATAAAGGGAGACACATCACTTATTCCATGTCACTTTCCTTCATGATACTCTATACAGTGGAACCTCATTATAAAGAGGTCGAATATAGCGAGATACCTGTTATTCAATTCAATTCAATTCAATTCAATTCAATTCAATTCAGGTTTATTAAAATCATATTCATCAAAGTACAAAATAAAAGTCCGAGGACTAATAACATTTTGTTTACAAGCAAGACATAAAATAATCAAATCAAAATCTTACATAGATGCGAATTTTACGCTAAAATTACTGGAAATGAAAAGTAATATGTACATTAAAAAGAGGACAGTCCTACAATTAGCAAGAAAAGAGATATAGATAAGAGTAATTGAGAGGAGAAGAATA
>BQKZ01008242.1:0-30003 GCA_036244855.1 Temnopleurus reevesii | reverse complement strand
CTGTCCATGCATCTGTTTTTTGTCTATTTGTATGACAGGGCATTGATTTTTCCAAGACAAAATCTGTGATATTTGGCAAACTTTCACATATCTTTAAAAAAAGAATTCATATAAATTTCCAATTCAATGTTAACAGAAGATGATGGATAAGGCACACTCCCTTAGTGTTTGCATTCATAATGTAATATCATCACCCCCTTGATCTTTTTTTTTTTTGCTTGAAGAATCTCTTTTTGGCCTTGCAACTGAGGTCTGAACAAGGAAGTATAGAACAGACTCCTTATGTGTGTGTAACTGTCTGTCCACACATCTGTCTGTATATTTGAATATGGAGATCAGGCATTGATTTTTTTAAAACAAATCTGTGACAAATGTTCACATATCTTTTTTTTTAAATTATTTCTTAATATTTCTTGTCAGATGTTGACAGAAGATGATGGATGAGGCACACTCCCCAGTGTCTGCATACATAATGTAACATCCTCAACCCCCTACATCTCGTTTTGGCCTGGAGAATCTATTTTTATTCTCGGAGATGGAGTCTGAACAAGTGACATAGAATAAACTCAATATGTGTGTGTGTGTGTGTGATTAGGTGAGTGTCTATCTGTATTTCTGTCTATGCATCGCTCTGTTTTTCTGAAAGTGAGAAGAGGCTTTTTTTTTTAGACAAATCTGTCTTTGACAAATTTTTCACATTAAAAAAAAAAGAATTTGTCAATATTTCTCATCAGGTGTTAGAAAATATGGTGAATGAAATTCACTATTTAGTGTGTGCATACATAATGAAACATCATCGTCCCCCCTCCAAGTCGTTTTTTAATGAAAAATCCATTTTTGCCCTTGTAAATGAAGACTGAACAATGTGCCATAGAACAGACTGTCTGTGTGTTTTTCCGTGTATTTTTGTCTATGCACATGTCTGTTTGTCCGAATGTGAGATCAGGCATCGATTTTTCGGAAACAAATCTGTGATCTTACACTTACCTTTTTGTAAAAAAAAATCATGAAAATTTCTTGCCGGATGTTGACAGACAATGATGGATGAAATGGCACACTCCATAATGTTTTGTGTAGAACTCATGGAATATTACCAGTCAATGTTGACATAAGATAATGGATGAAATCCACCCTTGTGTTTGCATACATAATGGAACATCATCGTCCCCTTCCATCTATTTTTGTTTCAATATTTTTTTTGTCCTGGTAAATGAAGTCTGAACAAGGGAGTATAGAACAGACTCATATATGTCTGTGTCTGCAGTATGTCTGTCTATCTGTCTATAAGCATCTGTCTATAAGGTATTGATTATTCAGACAAACTTTTTGAACACTGACAAACCTGGGAGGTGTTTCACCAAGATAAAAAAGACTTTCCGCACGACTTTACGTTCAACTGTTATCCCTTCTTGCGCTGAATGCGCGTAATTTTATGAATGATTACGCGCAAGAAGGGATACCAGTTAAACATAAAGTCGTGCGTAAAGTCTTTCTTATCTTGGTGAAACACCTCCAAGCACATATCTTTTTTGTGTAAAACTTATGGAAATTTATACCAGTGGCTGTTGACATAAGATAATGGATGAAATCCACACTGGTGTTTGCATACATAATGGAACATCACCATCCTATCCATACCATTAACTAGTGCCGTATCATTTTGCTTTTTGTCCACATCATATGAAATTTGAGCAGGGGACTAGGAAATGGAAAATGGTTTTTGCTTATCTCGTTTTTATCCTGTTGAAATATCATGCTCATAATGAATTGCTTTGAGTGCAATGAACAGAATATTTCACAATGTGAAAGATAAATGATCCATTCAACTCATCTTTTTTCAAAACATGATGTAAACTATTTTTAAAAAATTAAGTCGAATTCAATGATGCTTTAAATGCTATTCAAAATTAGAAGCAGTTTGTAACTGTTGTGTCCGCACAGTTGAATACAAGGCGTATGGTTTTATAGTCTGCGTTCGACTTAATTTTTCAGAAATAATTTATACCGTATTCCAAGCTTTTAAACAATTTTATGTGATGACGAAATTGCCTGCTCTGCTATTTTCATATCTTAAGTACCTTCATTGTTCTGATCTACGAGCAAGCAATTAATGCAAAGTCTGCATACTGCATGCCATATCAAAGTGCTTTTGCTAGAGGTAGGTAATTTTTGTTTTAAACTGATACTTCAACCAGGAATTTATTATCCATAGGATCCTTATTCTTTTTATTGTGCTTACTCTTCTTTCCCATCCATTTTTGGAAATGTGGTTCAGGTTTTTTAACATAGGTTTCCAAATATCTCCTTGGGAAACAAACAATGATACTTAAAGACACTGTTTAACATTGCGGTTGCACAATTTAAAAAATTCTCAAACCAAGCTGTCTGTCCTATCTAAATATATTCAGATAGAAGAAAAATCAACAGCCGATACAAAAATAAAGAAAGTTATACATGCACTATCAAGATATCTATGAACATTGAATTAAAGCGTAGGAACCACGCATAATTCCAGTACAAAGCCTATGGAGGCAACGTTTTACATTTTTGTTTGTTTGAAGCACTAAACTTTGATTTTAAAGCCTGATATTTTCCCAGTTTATTGTATTTATATGCACCATCAATATTTCAGATAACCGCTATCATCTGGCAGTTGAGAATTTTTTAAATGAAAACAATGTTAAACAATGGCTTTAATATTTATCATAAATCATCTGCCAGATTTCACTCTGGTGGGATGACCCTTTACCACTTTCCCTAGATGTAAATGAAGCCCAAGCTATGAAAACAAACATCATATTTAATGTACTTCTGGCAGACTGAGAAGTTGGACTGTTGAGTGCAAATGGCAAAGACTTGGGGAATTGTTTGTTAGTCAGTGTTCACACGATGGTGAGTTGAAGGTTTGAGCTATAGTTTCATGCAAACTGTGCAAGCTCAAATTTAACTTCAACACGATATAAAGTATTTCTGTAAAATATGAAATGGGTAATTAGGTTATGGCACAATAGACCTGTATGCTGTATAATGAATTGTGCGGACACAACAATCACAAGCCTGTTCTGATTTAAATAGTAGTACGAAGGAGCATTGAATTGGCGTTTGACTTACTTTTACGGAAATAGATTGTATCGTGTTCTTGCCATATCCCACAGAAATTGGCACAAAATTTGCTAATTTTCACTCTGCTGCGCATCAGTGAGCAACACGGCAACATTGAGTTTATCATAAGTGCTCTATGAGCAATGCGAGTCTGATAGTGTAATAAAGAGCGTGTTACTAGCCCATTACAAGTCCGCTATTGGTAATAAGAGCTTTGTGTTAGGATTGCAAGTTTATTGCGAGTTCAAAACAAATTACTAATAATCCTACTATGAGCATGTAAATGTTTTTAAGTGTTCCAAAATTGTATAACTATTAGCGAGTTCTTGGATAGTTTCGCAGAGTTATTGTGAGCCATCTTTAGTTACAAGATGAGCTTCATGTAACTCATCACAAGCTATGGAGGTTGGCTTTGTCTAATATTTCTGATTCTTGCTTTTCTTAGTTATAGGTTTGAATTTACCCCATGGTGCTAATTTCCTTCAGCAAAAAATTCATTCAAATTGTGCTGCACTCAACCCAAGTGACCTGAGAGGGTACCTGACAAGAATGCAGTATGTATTCCTTGAAATGATAAGTGCGTTGGTGTATGCCAGGCCAAAGCCAGGTTAATGGTAATGCAGATAACATTGGGCTTTCAGAAGAGCGGATGCTTGCGCTGTATAAATTGCATCAGTTATTATGGCAAGTGCCCAATTGAGGCAACTCGCACCACTTGCACATGGCATGTCAAACCAACTCCCCAACGTCTGAATGCTGCTTCAGTCAATATTGCTTTGTCTACCAAGAACCAAGCGACAACAGAAGCTACTTTAATTAACAGTGATCGACGTGTCTCTGAATTATTTTCCATCCATTACAGCATAGTTGGTGTAAACATTGTTGATGCATTTTGAATTTTAACAGGATCATTAATTGTTTGGATGTTACAAAACCACAGAGAATATGCTTACCTGAGATGGTATTTGGATTACAATGTGGCATTAGACTTGTGATAGAGTGCACTTCTTTGTGTATTTTTTTTTCGAGCAAGATCAGCGTTAGATACAACTCTCTTGTTTTGTGATGTGAGGCATATTTTCATTTCTTTAGCATGTATCCGGATTTTGGCGAATAATTTGAGCAATTTTATAGAGACCACTGAGATTATTTTCATATTGGATGCTGTTTGAATCGTACTGTATCATTAGTTTGCTGATAGCAAATATTTCTGTATTATTTGAAGGAACAATCAGCATTAGATATGAACACCCCTTCATTTGGATCGAGAGAACTATATCACGCTTGGAGCTCATTTTTGGCATTTTAGTTGATCCTTTTCAGTTTGGTGTTTACTGAGACAGGAAGATGAATTCAGTGGAGCCTGAACAGGACCCTCCTGTGTATAAGGAACCAGCATTTGCTGACATTATTGGTGGTAAGAAATGTCTTTAAGGGGAAAACTACTCCTGCTCCCTCTTCAAAGAGTTTTTTTTACGAGGGGTAAATTTAGAATGCAATTCTAACGAATTTGAAGCAATTATTTTTCCATTTTTATTGACTTGGGGAATTTAAGAGGGGTCACTCAGGTGACCCCCAAAAGAGAGAAAATATAATTCAAATCTCACTCTAAATCCATTTTTCAGAAAGGAGGTTAATTCCTCATTTATATGATAAATCAGAGAGGTGTTTCACCAAGATAAGAAAGACTTTACTCACGACTTTACGTTCGACTGGTATCCCTTCTTGCACTGAATGCGCGTGATATTATGAAGGATTACGCGCCAGAAGGGATACCAGTCGAACGTAAAGTCGTGCGTAGAGTCTTTCTTATCTTGGTGAAACACCTCCCATGATAATCAGACTCAATAAATTATTTTTTCCCCAAGATTCTTTTAAAACTAAGAATTTGTGTGAAAAGGTTTATGACAATTTAGTTAATTTATTAACAATAACAAATTGCTCTAAAAGATGCATGGGAAGTAAACTCTGCTTCTGTGGGATTAATTTTTACCGCTTTTGAGCATTTTGCTGACCAGAATTTAAGGCTGACAAAAAATTGTAAATCATTAAAATAGTTTTACAATTACCATAGAAGAGGCAGTATTGATTAGTATGCAGTTGATTCAACATTGATCCCCTCTTCATCTTCTAGTGCTTATTGTCATAACCTTAAAATATCTGGAATGAGACCACCAGAATATCTACACAGGGAAGCACTCCCAAATATAATTAATATGTGCAGTAATCCATGTCAAAATGCTAGAGGTACATGCACCACATGCTATTAATGGCATGCCCGGGAAATGTATGTCAAACTCTCCCTTCTTTAATGCTCAATATATGAAATTTCTTCCTCCCGGAGTCCTGTGAGATTCATGTATTAAGATATGTTGGTTGGAAACCCTATGGTGGGAGAATCCTTCTTCTTAGTAATTATGATATAAAAAATCTACCTGAAATTGGAAATATCCCAGCATTTTATGGTGAAATGCTTGAAGCGTGGTCAGAAGTAGGTTTACACCGTGAAATGGTATTAATACAGGGGAATGCTTCTATTCTCAGACAGCCCATCTGGAACAATCAGTTGATAACATTTGATGGAAGATCTATTTACTGTCATGTATTTTGTAAAGCTGGACTGCAGTATGTGTATCAAATCTTAGATAGAAATCGTGATATTCACGCATTTGAATTTTGGGAAAATAAAGGCGTTCCCCATGGATTTTATTTGAAATACAATGCCATTGTCCTTGCTATTGTGTCAAACAATTGGAAACAGGCTTTTGCTAATGAGTTGTCTGAAGATCTTCAAAATAACGAACATGGGAACACGACACAATTGGAATACCTGGTGTTAGAGATGCAAAAATTAAAAACAAGAACAATCTATTGGGATTATGTACAAGAAATATTTAAAAGACCAGTTAGTGAGAAGTTGTTTTCAAGCATGTATGATATTGATGATAATGATTGATCACAAATATACATTTTACCCTTTAAATGTACTATTGAAATTAGACTGAGAGTTTTCCAATTCAAGGTTTTACATAGGATTGCCTATACTAATGACAGGCTGTACAAAATGAAAATAGCAAGTTCAAATGTATGCTCATTTTGCAACTCAGAGATTGAAACTCCTACTCATTTGTTCTACGGCTGCGATGTTAAATCAAAACTTAGACAGGATTTTGTTGAAAAATTGGCTACAAATTTGGCTTGAAATTAGACGATGTTAATGTGAAAAGGATAATGGTAGGCTTCATTAAGGACTGGAAAGGACCACACGTGATGTTACTTAACCATTTGATCCTTTTATTGAAAAGATATATCTATATACAGAAATACCAAAATAAGACACTCAGTAAAGATGGTTTGTTAACATTTATTTCTCATATAAGACATGTTGAAGCCACAATTGCAAAGAAAAATGTAAAGTTTCAACAATTTCACTATAAGAAGTGGTCCCCGCTTGAAGATCTGATCTAATGTGATCTGATATTAATTTCATAATGCAAGTGAGGCTTGCATATAATTCTTATTGTGTAATTTTTGTATGATTGATATCTGATTATTGTTGTCTGGATGTAAACCTATCTTATAACCAATAAAAAGTTCAAAAGAAAAAAAAAAGATATGCTGGTTGCCAGTGTGTCCTGATATAATTTGATCTGTTCAATTTTCTCCCAGTTTTGTTGCTGCCTCAAATGAAGCTTGAAATTAATTTTTGATTATACCCAATACAAAGTCTTCTTTAAATGTTGTTTGATCTCTCTCTCTCTGTCTCTCTTTATATAACCTCACTGTCGTTCTGCCTCTCTCTCACTCTCTCTCTCTCTCTCAACCTGTATGTCTTTTTCTTATATTTTGCTACCTGTTTGTCTAAGTGTTTTGGGGATCTCCACCTTCTCTCTTTGCTTCTCTATAGCCATATTTCATTCGCTTTGTCTTTTATATCTATTTACATGTGTGTGTGTGTTTGTTTGTTTATGTGTGACTCTCTCTCTCTCTCTTTCCCTCTCTCTCTCTCTCTTTCTCTCCCTCTCTCTCTCTCTCTCTCTCTTTCTCTTTCTCTCTCTGTTCATTTGGTCTCAACTCTTTCAAGATCTTTTACCATGGGATTTCCTTTTCCAGTTGTATTTTGGTTATTGCATATGTTGCTGCTCTTTGCCATTGTTTCATTCCCAATATCATGTTCTATCTGACATCCAAGACAACTATACTGTACACTGTGTATGTAAATCAACATGGCAGAAGAAGCCATAACTAGGCAAAATGCAAAAATCATCATTTTCTGAATCAGGATTTATATTTACAATGTGAATAGCATTGTTGCTTATATCAAATCTATACAAAAGTATATACACTCTTGCAGATTTCAAGAAAATCTATTTTCATTCTGATTGCAGATTTGTTCATATCCTAAATTGAAAAAAAAACTTGCCTTTGAGGTGGCTAAATTAGCAGAAGTGATACTTTTTGCCTTTTTAATACTAATGTAATATTAAGTGAGATTGTGAGGGAAGTATATGCTCAAGAACAAAACTTAATTTCGATACAAGTTATTCTGGATCTGTTTAACTTGTTTGTATTTTTTGTTTTGAATGCGATAAGAATATAAATTTCCTTTACAGATATTGTGTAGCTGAGAAGCATCAATGCTTGTGGACAAAGGGAACATTCAATCTGTCATTTCTTACTGATAACAATCAAATTTCTTCCAAAAGAATGTAACTTTGAATATAATAGAATTACAACTACGGACAGTCCTTTATTATGGGAACGTCAGTAATTTGAAGGTACATTTCAGTTTCTTTTCAGGTTTTGGTGTAGATCGAGAATGTTATGTTTTTTATTGTGTGTGAGTGCGTGTGTAACCGTTTTTTTTTCTTTTAAAATTGTAATTGAGGACACATCCCTAACTTACAGTTTTTGATTCCTTGGCTAGCTAGTCATTTTTTAAGCAGTGGCCCATGGTCTATGCCATAAACCTATATGCAACAATTTATACACACTAAAGACACACACATGTTGAAAACTCATATGAAATAAAATCCTGTTCCAAGAAATATATTTATGAGTCGAATAGATGGTGTTCCATTTGTAAAATTAGGTCACATCTCATCATTAAAGATTCTGAAACAACCTCAGTTTTCCAGCTACATAAACACATGTAAACGCTCCGAAAGAAAATCCTGTTCAATAACATAAAAACCTCCATGCATCATAAAATTGTGGCTCCTTTTGTAAAATTGGGTCACATATCATCTGGGATTTCAGTACACACACATACTTGATGTCTATCTCCCAGATACACACACACACACACACCTACACACAAACTTTCCAAAATAATAAAAACAGAATAAGATATTTTCCATCATACGATTGTGGCTCCATTTGCAAAACCAGGTCCCATCTCCTCATCTGGGATTCCAATAGACACAATGCACTCACCCTCCATCTTCCAGAAACACATACACACACACACACACACACACACACAATCAGAAATAAAATCCTGTTCAATTAGATAAAATTCTCCATGCATTGTACAATTGTGGCTCCATTTGTAAAACCGGGTTACATCACATCATCTGTGATTCCAATAGACACACTACACATTCACCCTCCGTCTTCCAGAAACACACGTAAACACAAACGCAATCTGCGAAATAAAACCCTGTTCTACAAGATAAAAATCTCCAAGCGTTGTACGATTGTGGCTCCATTTGTAAAACCAGGTCCCATCTCCTCATCTGGGATTCCAATAGACACAATACACTCACCCTCCATCTTCCAGACACACACACACACGCACACGCACACACACACACATGCCACCCACATAAACACTCATTGCTGCAAGGCACTCATGCAATACGCTTCCCAAGTCCCCTCCAAAATAAAACCCTGTTCAATAAGATAAAAATCTTCAACAAATCATACTATTGTGGCTCCATTGGAAAAACTAGATCTGGGATTCCAATAGACACAATTCGTTCACCCTCCATTTTCCAGAAATATACACACACACACACACACACACCTACACCCACACAAACTCTCTCTGAAATAAAGTCTTGTTCAATAAGATGCATCATACAATTGTGGCTCCATTTGTAAAACTGGGCCACATCTCCTCATCTGGGATTCCAATAGACACAATACACACACACTCACCCACCATCTTCCAGATACACACACACACACACACACGCCGCCCACAGATGCACTCAGTGCTGCAAGGCACTCATGCAATACGCTTCCCAAGCCCCCTCCGGAGAAGTGCAAGGACTCTCTCCGCCTCTCCGCCGCATATATGTCACGCACATCGCATCATCGCCGGCATCCCGTCTCAGTCAGTGTATGATTTCCTTGTGGTATGGGTAACAATTCTTGTTATTAGCGTGGAGCGGCCCCGCATCTCGTTCCATCATGGAATCTAACAAGGAGGAAGGTCAAAACACCGTCTGGAAAGAGCCCGCCTTCACTTCCATCATCGGAGGTAAAATACAGAGGATTACACTGATTTCTTGTGAAGTATTTTGTATATTGGACATTTTAAGATGTTCAGAGCAGCTGTGTATGTTTTTATGTAATGTTTATTTAGTAGTTTGTCACATATGGATGAATTATTTACCAATAAAATGCAGTCTGCTTGTGGCTGAAATTTTGAGGATTTACATGTATAAACATTTTTTTTTTTGAGGTTTTCAATGGAGTAATATTTATTGTGTCCAGTTGTTGGCTATGATTTACATTACGTTTTTTTATTTGTCAATAGTTTAATTCAACTATCAGTTTTTGTATTTCTAAGGTTGGTTTTCACGTCTAGTATTAGGTCTAAATTGATTATTTCATGAATGTATGAAGGGGATATTGAAAGTAGAGGATAATGGTTAGTAATTAATTTTGTGTAAAATGATATCTGAGGATATTTGTGAGGAATATCTATATTTATTTCATACTGCCCATGTGAGAATTTGTTATCCTTTCAGTTCAGCAGCTCCTTACCCCCCCCCCCCCATTGACAAATTCTGGATCCGCCTTTATTGAAGTCTTATGACCTGCAATTACTCTAATGACCAGCTACGCAGACAATGCTAAATCCAGGTCAGCTATCCACCTGAGCCTTGGACCAATGTAATTATGCACAATGATTTATGTCTTCCTAATGACAGAAAACCTCATTAATAAAACTCTTATGTCAATTAAAATTCTTTGGAATAAAACAAAAAATAAACAAATTGATTTTTCTTGAGTAGTGAAGTAGTCATTTCCTTTCAGCCATGCTCATTTCACAGATGAAGGATCAATTTGTCACTTTAATTAATGCCTTCTGGTTTGCCGCTCAGGGCTCTTCCTAACGTATTCACAGCGAATGAATAGCCATTACAACATCTCATTAGCTAAAGTGAAATATAATTGTCCATCAAAATTCTCTTATTCAAAGTAATAACAACAAAAAGTAAATTTCATATGTGTTCAGGTGGCTATTTTCTTTTCAGCCATGCTCATTTAACAGATGAAGAGCTAATTTGTCACTGTAAATTATGTCTTCTGGTCTGTCGCCCAGGGCTCTTTCTAACATATTCACAGTGAATGAATAGCCATTACAACATCTCATTAGCTGAAGAGAAATATAATGATCTCTTCAAATTCCATGATTTTGAAGAACAACAACAAATAGTTGATTTCTGTTAGTATTCAGGTGGCCATTTTTTGTTTCACCTGGTACTCATTAAGCATATGAATGACCAATGTGTCACTATACTTTGTATCTTCTGGGTTATCGCTCAGGGCTCTTCCTAATTTATTCACAGTTAGTGAATAGCTTTTACAAAAAATCTCATTAGCTGAAGAGAAATATAATGGTCTCTTCAAATTCCATGATTTTGAAGCACAACACCAAATAGTTAATTTTTCTTTAGTGTTCAGGTTGCCATTTTTTATTCACCTGGTACTCATTTAGCAGATGAAGAATTAATTTGTCACTATGATTTGTGCTTTTAAGTTTGTAGCTCAGGGAGCTATCTAATGTATTCACAGTCAATGAATAGCTATTACAAAAACGTCTCATTAGTTAAAGAGAAATATAATGTTCTCTTCAAATTCCATGATTTTGAAGAACAACACAATAGTTAATTTCTGGTAGTATTCAGGTGGCCATTTTTGTTTCACCTGGTACTCATTAGGCACTATAATTCATATCTTCTGGTATGTCACCCAGGGCTCGACTTAATGTATTCACAGTCAATGAGGAGATATTACAAAAACATCTCATTAGCTGAAGAGAAATATAATTCTCACTCAAAATTCTATAATTGAAGTAGTAGATTTTCCTGAATGTTCAGGTGGCCATTTTTGTTTCACCTGATACTCATTTAGCAGATGGCTGACCAATTTGTCACTGTAAGTCATTACGTCCTTTGGTGTGCTACTCGATCAGCCTTGATCTACCTAATATGTTTACAGTAAATGAATAGCTACATCAAGAACATATCATTAGTTATTGTGAATTAATCATCAATTGTAATTTCAAACAATGACAAAGAAATAGCAAACATTTCCTTTAAATGAATGTTGAAGTAGCTATTTTTATATTAGCCAATGCTAATTTGGTAGATGGATGATCAATTTTGTCACTGTAATTCATATATTCAATAATGCTTCTTAGCCTCAGCCGAAGGTTTTCACAAGCAATTAGTAGCTACAACAAAGCAAATCATTAGTGAATGTGAAATGATTATCAATTAAAGTCTTTTGATGTAAAACCAAATGACAACAAATAGTAAATTTTGGTGAGTGTTCAAGCAGCCACTTTTGTTTGATTCGGTATTCGTTTAACAGATGGCTGACCAATTTGTCAGTATAATTCATGTCTTCTGATGTGCCTCTGAACCTCTGGCTAATACATTTTTATTAAAGGAGAACTTCACCCAGACATTGATGCACTCTCAGTGGATGAAGAAAAATACAATGATCAAACTGTGAAAATTTGAGCAAAATCAAACAATCCATTCAAAAGTTTTGAATTTTCAAAGTTTTGATTTACACCCCTCATGGGCTCCTTAAATTGGCAACGTACAGGCACGAAATGGTTGACAACATGGAGAACTCTCCATTCACTTTGTACACAGAATTTCATATTTTCTGCTTCTCCTAGAAAAGTAGACAATAAATCATCAAAAATCATTCCAAAATGTATGCAAAATCAAAATGTCCATATCATACTTGAAGAGAAAAGTACAATTTGGTATACTTTTCTAGAAAAAGAAGAAAATGTGAAAGTCTGTGTACAAAGTAAATGGAGAGTTTTCCATGTTGTAAGCCATTTTGTGCCTATACGTTGCCAATTTAAGAAGCCCATGAGGGGTGTAAATCAAAATTTTGAAAATTCATAAATTTTTAATGGATTGTCGGATTCTGCTCAAATCTTTACAGACTGATCATTGTATTTTTCTTCATCCACTGAGCACACATCAATGTCTGGGTGAAGTTCCCCTTTACGAGACAGATAATAGCTAGAACAAAAACATCTCATTAGTTAATGTGAAATGATTATCAATTCAGGTTCTCTGATTAAAAAACACATGGACAAATCAGTAGATTTCGTTGAGAAGGTTGAGGGGTTGAATTAGCCATTTTTCAACAATGCTCATCATTCATGTCTTCAGGATGGTGTTTCATCTAAACATTCTTAAAGTTACGCATGACTTTAAGAAAGACTAGAGTATGTTAACGAGTGTAATATGCGTAAGTTAACGAGTGTAATATGCGTAAGATTTTTTATCATTCAGTGCAAGAACTGATTCTAGTGGTGCGTGTCATTCTTACAGTCTTTCATAACTTGGTGAAACACTGCCCTGGTTGTTCCCGCAGGGCTCTACCTAATATATTCATAGTCAATGAAAAGCTATTACGAAATACATCTCATTAGCCCAAGAGAAAAGTAACGACTTATTCAAATTCTCTGATTTCAAAGAATGAGAACAAATAGTACATCTGATTGAGGGTTGAAAGAGCCATTTCCTTTCAGCCACTACTAACTTGGCAGCTGGATAACCAATTCGTCTTTATAATCACACCTTCGTGAGTGATGCTTACCAGACGATGAATTGAAATTATGACAAATAAATCACTTTATTGACAAAAACAAATTAACAGTGAATATGAGTTCTCTGATTGTCGAATATTAACAAAAAATAACAAAAAAAGTAGATTTTCTTGAGTATTCAGGTAGCCATATTTGTTTCACCTGGTACTCATTTAGCAGATGGATGACCAATGTGTCCCTATAATTCATTGTCTCCTAGTTTGATGCTCAGCCTCAATGCACTACTGTTAAACCTTCCTCAATCACAACTCTCACTCCTACAAAAACTGCAAAACTCAGCAGCTCGTATTGTTACGCTGACCAGACGCAGTACTCACATTACTCCTGTTTTGGTATCATTACACTGGCTTCCTGTTGAATTTCGCATAAAATTTAATTTTTTGTTACTAGTCTTTCACTGCTTACGTGGAAGTGCCCCGGAATATAATATAAATCTGCTGATACCTTACAATCCTGCTAGACGGCTGAGATCATCTGATTCTAAATTGCTCACTGTTCCGAAAACTAAAAAATCATGGGGGGATAGGTCTTTTGCACATGCTGAACCTTATCTCTGGAATCAATTACCGCAAGAAATACGCGATGTGCAAACTGTTGAATGTTTCAAAAATGCACTCAAAACCCATCTTTTTATAAGTGCTTTCAATTAGTATCTACACATATATATCTCATTTCTTATCTATTTGTACTTTTGTTGTCTGCTTCTGCTACTCTTTAAATTTTCCTGTACTGCGCCTTGAGCACATTATTCATGTGGAATCTGGCGCATTAAAAGTACCCCTATTATTATCATTATTATTATTATTATTATTACAATATATTCACATATAACGAATGGCTGCAACAAAAACACCACATTAGTTAATGTGAAATGATTATCGATTTAAGTTCTCTGATTTATAAAATGAACAAAACAACGATCACGATCACGTAGCCACTTGTTTCTCTGTAAGTCATTACGTCTTCCGGTGTGCAATCCAATCAGCCTCGATCTGACCTATGTATTTACAGAAAGACCTACCGCAAAATACCTCAATAGTTATAATAATAATAATAATAATAATGTCTTATTTACCCAGGGTAGCCACTTCCAGCTGTAAACTAGCTGCTCTTCCAGTGGGCCCTGCATAACATAAAGTTATTATTACCCTCCTCATTCATAAATGCCGAGCGCCTGGCAAGGAGGCAGATGGTCCCGTTTTTATAAGTCTTTGGTATCACTCTGCCGGGGATCGAACCCATGACGTTCATGGGGCAGACACTCTACCACTGAGCCACACATGACCGGTTATGGTGGAATAATTATCAATTCAAGTTCTATAATTTCAAGGAACAATAAAGAAATTAGTAAATGTTGAAATAGCTTTTTTTGTGTCAGTCCATATGCTCAATAAATAGACGGACGAGCAATTTTTCACTGTAATTCTCACCTTCTTGAGCAATGCTTACCAGACATTGAATAAAAATTATGATAAATAAATCATGTCCTTGGTAAAATGAATTAATTGCTGATTTCTCTCAATCTTTGAGAATGACAAAAGAGTGTAGGTTTTTTTTAGTGTTCTAATAGCCATTTCATTTTGCCTGGTGCTCATTTAGCAGATGGATGACCAATTTGTCTCTATAATTTTTCAGCCTTCTGGTTTGTCGCTCGGGGCTCACTGTGCATATGGATGACGTCAAAAAGGGACACAATGGCACTGTCCCAATCTCGGTGAATACCATTAATGTTGCAGGGAGATATAGAGTATGCTAGCCATTTGAAAAAGCTGGAAATGATATTGAAATAGGAGAATATTTCTAGATTTACTTTAAAAGTATAGTAATGTATCCATTTTGTACGTTTTTAGATCACAGTGTTTAAGTAACTTAAATATATACACAAAGTATTTGTGCTTAGCCGATTCAGCATTGTATGAATACAAAATATTTCAAAATAAGTGCTATAACGTAGTCATAACAATATTAAATATGATAATCATAATCAAAATGATAATGATACTGACCATGATAATATACCGATCATAATAATAATGTTGATAATGAATATCAAGATGTATCTAAATAGCTAATTTGTGAGGGTCATTTATATTTTTTGGTTTGTTGCACAGGGCTATATGTAGATCTAAGAATGTTGACAACTGGGTACACACAACAGCGCCGTCCCAATGTCGGTGAATATCATTAATGTTTCAGTGAGATCTGGAGTATATATTAGCCATTTGGAACAGCTGAAGGAGTGTTTTATATGGAATGGATAATGGAGAGTGTATTCAGATTTAGGATGTAAAAATAGTAATGAATTATTTATGCATGAAGTGTTTGACTAAATCAACATTAGCAAGTGCAGTCTAAACATTTGTACCTGGTATATTTTACATTTTATAAATGTCATACTTACAAATTAGTTTCCTGAAAAATTTGTGAGTAAGAGTTTATTGGAGATTTTGTTTTACCTCAGTATGGCAACAATGAAAGTAATCATAAACATATATATGAATATTATGCTGATTATAATGATGATGATATTGATAATACTAATAACAATAATTTCAGGAATACCAATAATAGATGAAAATGCTGTATCAATAAAAATAGTGGAATCAACACGATATAAACTATTTTCAATAAAATGAAGTTGTTCGAAGAAGAATAGATCCGTTTGCCGTGAATAGAACTGTGCGGACACAACAATGACAAACCGGTTACGATTTGAGTAGCATTACAAAGAACCATTGAAATGGTGTTCGACTTTATTTTTCGAAAATAGTTTATATCGTGTTAATCAATGATGATTGCATATAATATGGTAATTAAGTATATATGTCTTAAAGGGGTGTTTACATCTTCCTAAGATGATAGAATATGGTTAGATACAGATACTCTGAATTCTAGTCATACCCCATATATGTGTTTATTTTTTCGCTAGTGACAGTTGCCTTACTTTCAATTCGTTATGGTCTAAAATGAATCAATTTTCTATGGGGTTTAAGTTACTATTCAACTTATATATATAATTTAACCTCCATAGCAAGTAGAAGAGACTAAAAATATAAGGAATACAAATTCAGATTTCCAAGTTTGCAGCTAATATACCTCTTTAAAAAAATCATGAATCAAAGTGCATGGGGTGAGTCTGTTTTATAGACTAGATAATATGTCAGGATCACAAATCAATATCGAATATGCTACTTAATTCAATTCAATTCAATTCAATTCAAAATAACATTTTTTTTTCCTTCAACAAACAAGTTTCTGTATACATCAATACAATATTCAAAATAGAAAATCAAATGTCAATAATATACAGAAATAGCATAAACAAAATACATACAAATTAAAGGAAAGGGCGCAGATCCAGAAGGCGAAGCCTGTGTTGGGAGCGCCAATACATTTATTGCCCTGTCCTCCATGCTTAAAGCAGGTGATAGATATTACCTCGGAAATGCCAGTGTCCTAACTCTAAGGTGTATTAAAGCTTATGAAGATCTAGCAGACTAGTAAAGACTTAAATTAAGCAGTCGGGTTCTTTGAAAGGTTAGCAAAAGTTAACCAATTGCTCAATAAACAGTCATCTTTGATAAGGGAAATTGCTCATAACCAATCTCAGTTACATAACTTAGTAAATGATGCAGGTGTCTTCACTCCGAACCATGTGTAAGAAGGCTTGTGGAGATTGATAAAGGCAAGGGAAGACTTAAATTAAGTTGTCGGGTTCTTTGAAAGCTTAATGAAGGCTTTTTGGTAAGGGTAATGGTTCAGAACCACTGTAAGACCTTATGAAGCAAACTGCATAATTATCTTGAGTCTGTGCTCTAGACTAGATTTTATGTGAGGATCACAAATCAATATACAATATGCTACTCAATTTATTGCCATGTCCTTGACATGGCATGCAGGTGATAGATATTACTTAGGAAATTATGCTTGTACCCTCACTCCAAGAAGGTTTATGTAGGCTCATGGAGATCTATACAGGCTAGTGAAGCGTCTTTGGTGCAGTGGTTCGAAATACTCTCGCCTTTCAACCCAAGGGTTGCTGGTTCAAGTCCCACCTATCACGTTTATTTCCTTTGGGAAGAAATTTATCCACATTGTGCTGCACTTAATCCAGGTGAATGAATGGGTAGCTTGTACAATTATTTTTTCCTTAAATTTCCACATGTGCTGACGTAAGCCAGGCTAAAGCCAGGGTGATAATACTGCATTACTATTTAAATTACCAGGTTTGCAGCACGCATCACTAAAAGGCAATGCTAAGCAAACTGAGTTTCTATGTTCTAGAGTAGCTTGTATGTCAGGATCACAAATCAATATCTAATATGCTACTCAATTCATTGCTCTGTCCTCCATGCCACGAGCAGGTGATAGATATTACTTAGGAAATGATGTCAGTATTGTCCCTTGACGCTCTTCTCCCAGAAGGTTTATGAAAGCCTATGAAGATCTGTAAAGGCTAGTGCCTGCACTGATTGAAGCAGGGCTGAAGCCTGGGTAATAATATTGCATTGGCATTTGCATTTTCATTACCCTGTTTGCAGCTAGTATCATCATAAGTTATCGCTAAGCAAACTGCCTGGCAAACTGCCTGGATCAAGTGTGTTTTCTAGACTATCTTGTAAGTTGGGATCACAAATCAATATCTAATATGCTACTCAATTTATTGCTCTGTCCTCCATGTCACGAGCAGGTGATAGATATTACTTAGGAATTGATGTCAGTATAGTCCCTTCTCCAAGAAGGTTTATGAAGTATTATGAATATAGATCTGTAAAGGCTAGTAAAGCGTTTGTGGTGCAGTGGTTTTTACTCCTGCCTTTCAACTAGAGGGTTGTAGGTTCAAGTCCCACCCACAATGTTTATTTCCTTTACCAAGAAATTTATCCACATTGTGCTGCACTCAATCCAGGTGAGGTGAACTGGTAGCTAGCAGGAATACTCATTTCTTTAAATGCTATGTGCGATGGTGTAAGCCGGGCTAAATCCTGAATGATAATATTACATTGACTATTTTGATTTCCAGGTTCACATCTAGTATTACCATTAGGAATTGCTAAACAAACTGCTGGGCTTGAGTCAGTGTTCTAGACTATCTTGTAAGTTGGGATCACAAATCAATATCCAATATGCTACTCAATTTATTGCTATGTCCTCCACGCTGCAAGCAGGTGATAGATATTACTTAGGAAATGATGCCACTATAGTCCCTACTCCAGTGTAGTACAGTATTCTGCAGAGAGAGTCTCCCATGTACTATCAGAATATCTGTGGCACAATTTTTCAAACCAGTCTCAGACGTGTTAATTTATCTATTTATAGAAGGGTAGATTGATCAGCAGAACCCTGGTCTTAGATATGTTATTAGAATATTTATGATCAAGATTATTTTAAAGGAACCCTAAACCTAACATAACATAGTCTTGAGTACCCCTAGATTTCCCTGTAGAAAATATTATTGGAATACTGGTGACCCACTTTTCATCCAGACAATGAAAAAGACTACCCTTCAAATTAAGGATGTCACAAATGGGTACATAGTTTATTTGATTGCTAGTTCAATATTGAGATATTTTACTTTGTTCACATGATCAGATGCTGTAGTTTTCTAAGATACAAGTATATACGGTATACTATTATATTCTTGCATTTCAAAACATTAGCAAAACAAATTATAGTCAGATTGCACTGGCTCATTGCAGTATTACTGTATAGCCGAAAATTTGTGCAGGGGTTTAATTTTTGCGCTTTCCGACCGCAAATTTTAGTCTCGCGAAAGTAATCCTTAAACATTTCTACAAAAAAGTTAACATGCACAGTACCTCACACCGTGCGTCTTGAAGTGAGACGACAGCGTTATCAATGGTTCAACCACGTCTAATCATAATCTCTTGATTAATCGGTCATTCTTTACAATTTTTTGGAATTTAAAATCATTCTTTTGTAGCAGCAGTAATTCCTTCCTGTTTCTTGAAAAATCTTTATTAGTCAGGTCAGTAGATTACATTTTTCTTCATGGATTATATCTGCAAATGTAATATCCCGTGGAAATGTTCATGTACTAACCAATCGCAAAAAAGTTAACACCGCAAAATTATCCCACTATACAGTGATGCAGTGTGATTCTGAGAGATGCAGGGAGGAAGTTAGAGAAAAGAGAGAAAGGAAGAGAGAGAAAGAGATAGAGAGAGCGAGAGACATAGAAAGAGAGAATGAATATTCTGATTTGAAAGTTCTTTGACATTTGGCGGTACATGTGAATATGATGAAATATGTCAGCTGTCTATATGTCTCTACTCAGTCGTAACTCATTGTTCTTTTGTGGGGGAAAGAATTTTTATANTGAATTTTTATAGGTGATAGCTTATTCGTACAAAGGCCTACACTTGTACATACATTTTTGTACGGTGTTTCTTATTGGTATCACATATTAATGTAATGAAGATTACGACTTGAAAAATGCAAAAACTAAAACTGGACCAAATGTTTCCTTTTGTGAGAAATTATAGCAAAAATTTGCTGCTTAGCGAAAGACAGGATCTTGTAATTGCTATGTATGTTGGATAATATGCGTGAGAATTAAACTAAATATCCGAAGTCCTCAAACCTCACCTGAAATTGATAATTTTTATATCAACTCACTGTACTTGTATCTTAATTCTTTCATTATATATTTGTAATTCTTACTTTTTTATATTTTTTCACACAAATTATTTCTTTCTTTTCCCTTTTTTTCTCTTTGTCTCAATTGTTTTCAGTATCTTTCAATAATTGATTTATCCAAAGCCGTATTTCATTTTTTCTTCTCGTCCCACCCTACTTTCTTACAATTTTTGTCTTTTGTACTGATCAGCATCTTCACTTTAATTCCCTTTCTTCATCTGACTGTATCTTAATCTTGGTCTCCACTTCCTTATGCCATCACTGATTCGAAGACAGGCGGATGCATGGGCTTTTTATTCAATTAATTTCTCATCTGAATCCATATTTCATGCGACTGCATGTACGTATTAGTCAGTGAGCTGTTCGGAATGATGAAAGTCGACTATGAATAATTCAATATTCAGTTTTGAGACACATGTAACTGTTGCAGGGCAGGATTATTTTTAAAAGAATCACTCTGGCAATGAACAACCTATATTGTGTGTTTCATTGAGAATCTACAACAATTACCTGATATGGTGTGGCCCAATGAACTATGAACATTCCTTTACAAATTTATATTTAAATTACAAATAAATATATTAATAATACATTATTAGAATAAATGAAACATGATAATGAAATGGCACAGTGTGGAACCAATGGAACAAATTTTGAAAACTATAATTGTACACATCAAAATTGATTTTTCTTTTTTCAAATTTCCCTTACAATACAAAATATTTCTGAAATTACATAAGGTATATGCTGGATGTAATAGACAAAGTCATGTTAAATTGGATAATAATAGCCATTGTAACTACGTGATAATACTCATTTAATATTAATCAAATTAATCAAGTTTCTTGTATCTTTTATAAGATGATAACAACAATACCTTAATGTCTTTGAAATTTGTAATTTGAAGAAATTCACTTTTTTTTTGTTTCATTTTCTTCAGTTGGTAAACCTAATGGAGGCATAAGATGGTGTGGAGTTAATGTCAACTCTCTTTGAATTCCTCTAGATATAGTATAGTACTCAGTTGTTGTTGATTTAAGCTTTATTAATGCAATTTTGTAATCCTAAAACACTACTTCTCTGATGCAGGCATTACGACATTCCTGACTGAACCTCTTGAATATTGAGGGATTGCATTTTGTTCACTTTCTTGCAATACTTTATTTTCAGCTGGTAAGTTAGATTGTGGCACAGGATGTTTTGGAATGGGCTTAGTCTCTTCTTCCTAGATAGTACTTTTTGAGGGGGGAGGACTTACTTTTAAATGCTCTACTTTTGTTAGATACACTGCCAGATAACAACAATAATACATTGACGTCTTGAAAATTCTTAATTTAAAGAAATTAAATCTTTTCTTACAACATTTCTTTTCAACTGCTGAACCAGATGATGGCGTAGGAATGGTCAAGACGCTCTTTTCATAAATGATATTCATGTTTTGTTACTGTAAGCTATATCAATGTCATTTTGTAAGCATTTCCATTCTTTTTTCTGAAGCATATTGCCTGATTACAGCAGTAGCTGGTGAGCTAGATGGTGGCAGAGGTTGTTGTGGAATGATCTAAGGTCTCTACTTCAGGATATTACTCATTTAATGTTAATGTAAACTATGTCTTTATACTATGATGCTTTTTGTAACATGTACTTACGATTACGATTACGATTTTCATATTTTTTCTCTCATTTTCTGTTAGCTGGCAAGCCAGATGGAAGCAAAGAATGTTGTAGAATAGTCTTAACTCTCTCGCTTTCCTGGATTCTACTTAAATGTTAATATTATCTCTGTGTTTTATGCTTTTACAACGCAACTTTTAAAAGCCGTGCAACCTTATAACGCCAATAATACCCTAAGCTTTAGAAAGTTTTTATTTTGAAGATGTTTGAAAAAAGTTTCCTCTAATTTTTTCCAACTGGTGAACCAGATGGATGAAATAATCTGAATTCTCTTTTTCTGGATACTCATTTAATGTTATTTTAAACTTCTTATAATTCATACTGCTTCTTTTGTAAGATGTATTGCCTGATAACAAAAATTATCACCATTTTCATAGTTTTTTTCTCATTTTTTTAGCTGGTGAACCAGATGGAGGGATAGGATGCTGTGGAATGATCTTAACTCTCCTTTCTTGGATCGTACTGATCTGTACTGTGCCCTTCTCCCTCTTCGTTTGCATAAAGGTAAGAACTCTCAGAACTGTGCTATTATTGTTGATATTGGTCCATTTTGGTAACTGAATTTTATTGAATTAAAGAAAACAAAGCATGGTGATCTGTACTCTGCTCTTCTTGAATAATGATGATGGAAGTAACTGAAGGCCTATACCCACACATTTCCGTTTTTTAGCCTGCGTCAACCCAGCATTTGTGAAAAATAGAAATGCTCCTCAAGCACACATTCGTGAATCAGTTGGTAGACTGATGTTTAGGAGCGTGCACCAAATGTCAGTCCACCATATAAAAACGCTTGGCTGGCGCAGGCTAAAAATGCAAAGACGTGAGTCTGTAAATTTTTGGCTAATACAGTGTTTTTATATTCTCCGAGTTATTTTCTAGGAAGATTCAATCGCACAACGTAAGTACCCGACATTTATATGCTCTGTATACATTGAATCTATTCTAGTGTCCAGAAAAATTTGCAGCTGATATTTGAAGATTTGTTTGATTACATTCAACATAATTATGTCTAGTCAAGTATGTCCCCTGCAAATATCAGTGTGTAGCTTATTTCAGGGATCATTACATGAAGTAATTTATGCTAATTGTGACTGAAGGTTAACCATTTGATATTCCTTGGGTAAATAACAATTTTGTACATTTACCTCCCATTTTTCTCACCTGACACTATACTTGATAGCATCACATTAATCAATTTTAATGAGAACATTTATTAGGTCATGGTGTCAACGAATTCCAGGAAGGTTAATTATGAAAGGAGGGGGTCAGTAATGAATTGGTGTGTAATTGTTACATATGGGATGACTGCTTGCCGCCATATTACCAGGCATATATTTCCCACAAAAATATCCCAGAATCTAGCTGCTCCAGTGAAGTATTAGATAAATACAAGCTCAAGTATTGGGACAAATTGTGATTTCTTCAACTAGAGCAAAGTGCTTGCATTTAAACCAGTATGCGGTTCAAAGTAGCATTGGATTATGATGTATAGAAGTGGGCCAGATCCACCGCATCGTTCCAGCGAAGCCACACCCAATGTTTGATCTCAGCTGATGGAATTGTGTTTATCAAGTGTGAATTTCTTATTAGATCAGGGGATCCGTGAGAGCCGAGTTAGTGGAGCGTTTGAATGGCTTTTTCCAAAGTCCCCTGCGGTTGGGGCAGGGCTGTATCAAGTAAATTGCAGACTATTGCGCGTAATGGTATTGATTTTGTCTCCTTCAGCCTAGGCGGAGGATGTAAGAAAAACATCCAAAATCTAGAGTTAACCTTTATTTTCTGTCACCTGATATGTATAAAATCAGTGGAGTTTTAAGAATTCAGTAGGCAAGAGTTCAAATGGGTTAAAGTTTAGCCATGTGATTGGTGATGGTATAAGGAAATGTCGCTTGATGTTGCCTTTAAGAATTAAGAACTTATTTTGTTTGCTTGTTTAAGCCAAAGGATTAAACATGATATGCAGAAATATGAAACTCCCGGAATCCTTTATAAAAAGCTTTGTAAGAAAAAATGCTTGTTATCAAGCACATAATAAAATGACCATATTGTGAAAAAGAACAATTTCATGCTCATGTATGATGAAAAAAAGATATTTAATTTTACTTACAAACAAGCCTGATATTTAAGAGATATTGTTGCGTAATCTATCTATTAAAAAGTTATGATCTTATAGGTCTTCTGTTCGTTATGCTTAGGGGGGTTGCTAGAAATTTTCAATCGCCGTCCACCAATTAAGACCATTGCTTTGTTTGCATCGCGTTAAAAGTGCACATCATGCATGAATGAAAATCCGCATTCATTTTTTTCAATTAATTTGCAACTTCCTGGCAACACCTTCTTACCATTGCTGATTTAGAATGAGTTCCAATTAAATGAATTGAATCATTCGTAACAAGATTAATTTTCATAAATTGGTTTGAGATAGCACAGTCTGAGGATGAAGTGTCGCAGGATATTAAGGTTAGGAATATGGTGAGGTAGAAAATGAATGTCATTTCACACATGACTGTGCCAGAATATTTTGTTATTAAGTCGCATGTTTAATTAGCAGAGTAAGCCCAATTGCTTCCTGTGTGAAATCGCAATTGGTTCTGATGGTATTAAGTCTCCGGGGCAATTAAGTTGTCATTCTGAGAGACAGGCTGTGATGAAAAGGAAACTAGGGATTGAGGAAATAAGAAAGTGGGAAAGACAGGTGGATAGATGCATAGATATAGATAGATAGATAGGTATAAAGAGAGAGCAAGAGAGAAAGAGCGAGAGAGAGGGGGTATTTGGGATTTGAATTAATAAACAGATAAAAAGATATTGAAGAATAAAAGGGTAATGGTAGGGATTAGAAAAAAAATACACAAAAAAAGGATACAGTGTGAAAGATTTAGTGTAGGTGTGATAGACAGAGAAACTGAAGGAAAGATGTCGTGGAATGGAAAGGGTGAAAGGGGAGAGACATATTGATTAAGAGAAAGTAAGTAAGTTAAATATGAAGAGCAAGGAGGCGGGCGGTTAGAGGAAATGGATAGAAGGGGGGGGGGAGGCGGCTAAGAACAACAAATTATAAAGGAATAGTTTTTTTAAAGGATACTGATGAAAGTTGTTCCATGTATGTTGATGAAATAAATCACTTGAAATTGCATTAACAGGTGATCCGGAAAAGGGAGAAATAAGAAGAGAGGAAAGTTGATGAATCATCTGAGGTAGATATGAACCTATTTGTTTGATTTTCCTGTGCATGGTGTTGATGTAAATAAACAATAGGGAAGAGGAAGAGCAAGAGAGGGATAGATAGTTTGACATATAGAGATAAGTAGAAAGCAAGATAAGGAGAAAGAGAGAGAGATTGAGGGAGAGAGAGAGAGAGAGAGAGAGAGAGGGATGAATGAGCATGAGACAGGTATTGAAATAGCCCAGGGCCACCAGAGACCATGGTCATGGGAAACTCTTGCTGGGCTTGGAGTACACTTTATATTTTCTGTAATATTGTTTGGAATTTGGAATTTATTCATTTGAACGTCATTGACATGTACAGCCAACATTTTGTTCTGATTGGAATTTGGAATTTGGAATTTATTCATTTGAACGTCATTGACATGTACAGCCAACATTTTGTTCTGATTACAATTTTTTCATACACATTGTGGTATATCAAACAAATTATACAAAGTTGAAATTGGTTGAAATATGCCCTTCATCAAAACATCCTTGCCCCTCTTAAATTCCATGTGCCTCTAAAATCCTATTTAGCGGTCTGATTGAGATGTGAGTCAGTTAACAGAGCCAGTAATGATACATACCTGAAAAAGATACAGGTGAATTGAAAATGTGAGCATGGAAAGAAGGAGAATTAGAGCATCATTGATTTATAGGGAGAGATGAAGGGAGGGAGATATTGATAGAGAAAAGGTAAAGAGATAGATATATGACGAACAAGGGGAGAAGTAAAAATGAGAGAAAATGGGGGGTGATGATGAGAGAAACAAAAGTTACAAAAAGTAGCAAACAAAGAAAGTGAAGGGGAAAAACATTTATAACCTTTGGCAAAATGTAGTTGGTGAGAAACCTTGATAAAATGTTTGACCAAATGTAGTTTGCGAAAATATTGAGAATAAAGTAGGAAAATACATAAAAATTTTATGAAAAGAAAGTATGAATGATTAAAAAGGAGAAATAGGGAGAGTTGATAAATAGGGAGAGTTGATAAATGAGCTTAGGTAGATATGAACCTATTTGTGCCGTTTTCCTGTGCAAGGTATCGATGAAAAAAGAGACAGGTAAATTGAAAAAAATGCGCGAGGAGAAGGAGAATTAGAGCATCATGGTTGGCAGTCTAATCAGCTAATAGCTCGCCAGTGTGAAATAGTCTTTGTTATTTCTCCCTATCTGGCCCAGTAATAATTGGGCTGTGACATTTCAGGGTTTGAGTAGTCTGAAATTTCAAACCCAAATCTGGATAGTCTATTCAATACCACCTACTGATTGGAGTATTGTTTCTGGAGGGGTAGCTTAGACAAATTGTGGCCACTCTTGTGTCAATTACGCTCATGATTATTCTAGTCTATCAATTCAGACACTCTTATTGACAATGAGTGTGACTGCTGAATAAAAGTGCCTTAACAGGGTGTGTAAATATAGACTAGACATGTCCCATGTCTTCTGCACTGTCTATATTTGGCATATTTTGCACCCTTTCAAGGCAGAAAGTGATCATCACCTTTTCCTAGTCTACACACTGAGACCAAATTTCAGGAGTTGCAAATTAAAATGCACTTTACAAGTCAAAGAAACTGTGCCTGGAAGGGTAGTCTAGAATACATATTTACCAGATGCATACCAGCTCAGTAGGTAGATTGTAGTTATGCTAGGCTTCTGTCCCAGACACATTTTTTTCATTTTCTATTCATAGCTTTTTCAATATAAGACATAATTTGGTCTGCATATATAGACTAGCCTCTTACTCCGACTAGGTAATGGAAAATGTGTAGAGAATCTCCACTTGTGCGGATCAGTCAAGATGTTGGCGTGAATGTCACTGAAAATCTTCCTTCTGTTGTTTACAGGTATTTGATTATGCCATTTACACATGCAAATGCCAATTTTTGTCACATGATATAGGTGTATATATCATGTAGGTGTTCTTTAATAAGCAATTTATCAATTCAATTATTCAATTTTTCCCAAAGGATGCATTTTCAATTAAATTAAATGCTCGAAATGTAAATTCTTTCTAAAAAAATTGTTTGAAATTTGCTCGCATAATGTTTACAGACTAATTTAACAAAGGCACAAATGTAGAATTATTACAGTTGATGCCAACTATTTCAGTGGACTATGGGGGCACAATTTGGTAAAACCTCTAGAAAATTAGAATCACAATAAGATTGCACGAAAAAAAATGTTAAAAATTTATATTGTTCAATAATTTCACAAAGGTATAATAGTTCATACAAAATTTAAAAAAATGCTTGTATAAGTAAAAAATATATACATTTTTGACCAAATATCAATTGTTGTGGGAAAGGTGATTCTTTTTTTTTGCTGATGGACTGACAGGCATAAAAAAAGAACAACACCAAAAATCCACCAAAAGCATTCACTTCTTGAAGAAAGAAGGATGTGACATCAATTCCCATTTATAAACATAAGTGGGTGCTTCTACAAATGAGGGGGAAAGCGCATAGAGAAGTTCCATAACTATTATGCACTATATAAATTTATATTATTATAATTATTTCCCTGTTTAATTGTGAAACCACACTTTTTTCAAAGCAGTGTGGGTTTGGTGAAGAAACAAATTGTGGAATGAGATTGCCAACTGATTTTAAGTTTGATATTGTGTCATATAATTAGATAGCCACATCAGTTTTATCTCCACAAAGCTTGCATTGCTATGAAAAAAGGTGTGGTTTCACTGTGCTAGGGGGCAGTCACACCTACAGGCTGATTCCACCATCCTTGCTGATAAACTAGATTATCTTATATGTGAGCTATGAACTATAACTTAATGTTTTAATCAATCAATGTGTTTGTACCATTGAGATTGATAAAAAACAACCTTCAAACATCAGATTTAAAAAGGAATGAGACAGTAATAACCGTAATTTTGTTGATGTTGTTTGAGAGCAGGATGAAATCAGTCCTATATATGTGACTGCCCCATAACAGGGACAGCAAAATATAACAAACTGGCCAATCATTTATAGACGCACCCAATTGAGTGCTTGATCATGTCAGTATCGAACAGGGTTCCTGAGGTCATGGAAAATCTTAAAAAGTTTATAAATCAAGCTAAATTATGGAAAAATCATGGAAATTAATAGATTGCTTATTTTGACCTTATGATTCAAGATTATGTATGTTGTGACTTGTTTATTTTAAGCTACTTATTTAGTTTAATCATATTTGGCGGGCTCTCTGTTTACTTTCTTTCTTTTATGTCATGACAGTTAAATATGTTTGTCTCAGAGGCGATTGAAACAGGTAAATTGCATGCGAGGTTAATATTGTCTTGAGCATGGAGAAGTCATGAATTTTCTTTAATGGAAGGTGCAGGAACCCTGATTAAATTATTGTGACTCTGCCAAAAGGGAGGCCATAGCCCTTTAATTGGCTCATCCTTGGATCCGCCTATGTCCTGAAGATAAGTGATATTGGCTAGGACCTGGAGAATGTAATAATTAGATTCTTCTCATTTCATTGAAGTCATTTGATCCCCAATGCTCTGCTCAGACGGACAGATTTCCAGGCACTCAGAAGGATTGAAGGGTTGAATAATTCCAAGCCTGTACATATATTGATCTAGCTTGTATGTGCAATTATGTGTAACCAAATGAAAACTTGTTTAAAGTGTGAAGGAGATGAATTAAAGGCCATTTTACCTGAAACTGCTTCGTGCATTGATATATTTAGGGGGAGTGGTGGGGTGAAGTTCTCCACGAGGGTAAAGATTTGCAGAAGACTTTTTTTTTTTCTCTCTAAAGAGGGATGTCATGATTTCTGAATATAGTAATATTAATAATAATGATAATGATGATAATAATAATACATGAATAATACATGCTTAAGGTGCTCAGAGTAAATTAAAGAAAATGAATAATACATAATGAAAAAAAAGCATACTTAAACAAATAAGTCTTAAGTGTACACTGGAAGGAAAACAATGATGTTGAAAATTACAATTCTGTGGAAGGACATTCCAAAGAGCTGTTTATGAGTGAGCAAATGCTCATTCCCCTACTATCTTCTCAAAATCAGAACTTGCAAGAGATAATCAGCAGAATATCTAAATGTTCGCGTAGGTTGGTAATGTCATGATTGCATGTACTGATTCGTTTACTTGAAGCCACATTTGGAAGACAAGTGAGGGAACTGGAGAATGTGATGATGAGATTCTTCTCATTTCATTGAAGTCATTTGATCTCCCATGTTCTCCTCGTACAGAGAGATTCCCAGGCACGTACAAGGGATTGAATAGTTCTAAGACTGTATTTATTAATCTTATCTGTGTATAGCCCCCTACCCGAATTGGCAACATTTTTTGGAAGAATCTTTGTTTCTTACCTGGAAAACAAGTTTCATTTTTCCATACTCCGAGAAATATCAGGAAATTTGATTTTAAAAAATCACTCAAATCATAAAGAAATCAGAGATATTTGAAACAGCATTCATTTGGTTATATAGTTTGCAGAGAGTGAAGCACATTGACAAATTATAATAGAATTTTAAATACTCATCAGAAAAATCAGTAAAAAATTTGGGAATTCTGCTCTTCTTAGATAGTGGGTATTGACCAGTTTTTACTGAAAGAGGGGTGCCAAAATTCCTGTATACATGAATGTCATGATTGCATGTACTGATGAGTTTACTTGAAGCTATTTTGGAAGACAAGTCAGGGACCTGGGGAATGTAATAATTACATTCCTCTCATTTCATTGAAGTCATTTGATCTTCTACACTCTGTTGAGATAAAGAGGTCCCTAGGCACTAACACAAGAACAAGGGATTGGGAATGGAAATGCATATTTCCTGAAGCACATCAAACATTGTCACATTGAGCAGAAATGACAATGGATTTGGACAAATTAGATTAGATTCATTCAAGTATTCACAGAAGCTAGATGCACACAAACCAAATTTCATTCTTTTTTTCTGTTGAGAAATGTTGAAAAGGAGTTGCATCTCTTTATAATCAGGGAAGATACTTTATTTTGTATTTGCGAATCTGTTGTGAATGCTTCAATGGAAGTTGTTTACTTTGTCCAATTTCCTTGTCATTTCTGCTCAAAGTGTACATATGCAGTCTGTGATCTGATTACAGGACAAAGTGTAATAGCATCTGACAGAAACATTTAAACACCTAAAAAGTCTTTAATTGAGGTGCTAATCACTCATATAAATTTGGAAAATTCTTTTTTTTTCTCAAAGGAAAGACTAAATTGGCTTCCAAATGTAAGGATGTAGGAATATTTTTA
>BQKZ01008236.1:4984-33921 GCA_036244855.1 Temnopleurus reevesii | reverse complement strand
TATCTGCTCTTGAACATTTTGTAAACGGACTATTCAATTTGAAGCAACTTGGCAATACGATGGCGACTCAGACTGATTCAAAATATTTGCAGCTCCCTGCTACTACTTCGTCTGATATTGGCAAGCCAAGTCCTCTGGCCATGTTGGCTGCAACCTGTCGAAAGATTGGTACTTCACCACCACGTGTATCTCGAGTGTTGAGGACGCCTTCACCAAGACCGGCAACCACTCAGCTGCCGTACACATCTGTGTCTACATCGCCCAGTCAGTATCTCCTGCCTACACCACCACCATCACCACCTATGCAGATTGCTGTCACACCACCACCATCACCACCTATGCAGATTGCTGTCACACCATCACCGTCACCAGTCTTGTCGATGTCACCGCAGCTGATGGACATCTCACCGCTACCTCTCCGATCAGTAAGCCCTGTCATCACTGATCACCAGCCATGCTACCGTCTATATCAACCTGTTACCCGCTACTCTCCTTACTCCACAACACCTCAATTGAGACCAAGAGTAGCAACTTCATCCATGAGCTACCACCCAGCTACCACTCCGTACTCACCGTGTATTTCTGAGATGATCCCTGTAATAACGATCCACCAAACGAGCCCGTATTGCACCACGCTTCGACATCATCGTTCATCATCGTCACCACCAATGTTCGGCGTCTACCCTCATCACGACCAGCCCGTCCACGCTACGACGTCGTCGCTAAAGATCCGTTCAACAAGGAGCTCCAGACCACGTCAGCTAGAAGTCAAGGACGAGGAAGAAATCATCGATGTCGTGTCGCTGTGAATCTCAAATGGACTTTATTTCAAACCAGTAATTTCTAGAATGTGACAGAATTGAGTTTGAATAAATAATAGATAAAACAGAAGTTCATTGTCTAATATAGTTTGTTGGTGTAAAATTACGTTGTAGCTCTGATTGATAGAGAGGGGATAGGAGAGAGAGAGAGAGAGAGAGAGAGAGAGAGAGAGAGAGAGTGAGGGAGAGATAAATGGGAGGACAAGAGAGTGAAAAAGGTTGGAGAGAGGGGGTATGAGAGAGAAGGGGGATAGAAGAGAGAGAATGAGGGGAATAACTTATGCAGAAAAGCGAAATATAATGTGTGAGAGACACTGTGAGATAACGAGAGATCGAGGTGGGGCTTTGGAAATAGAAGTGAGAGTTTCAATAAATGACAGAAATTACTCGAATATCTTCATGTGTGAAAATACACTGCGTCTGCGCACCGTTGACTGAATACAGACAGTGAAAGAGAGGGGAAGAGAAAAGGCATAGAATTGAGAGAATGTAGGAAGAAAATTATGCAGAGGAGAACAAAAGGAGAGGAGAGGTGTAAGAGAAAGAGGTTGTGGGTTTGGGAAAAGAAGACATAGATTGAAAGAAAGGGGATATGATAAAGAGATGAGAGAGAGAGAGAGTGAATGACATAAGAACGGTTAATTAATGCTAGGGTTAAGAGAATGGAAATTAATATTTCATCAAGTTGATAATTTAATATTTCTGCCCACTTCTCATTATTTGCCCCTCTTTCCTTTCAACTCTTATTANATTTACCTAATAGAAAAATGGAGAGAGGAGAATCGATTAAGTGAAGGAAGTAAAACGAATGACATAGCTTTGATTGGAAAATAATATAACGCCTATTCTGCAAAGACTTGGTAGAAGACTTGTGCTAAACTCCGACTCACACCCTTGCGTTTCTATAAGTTGCGTCGGCTAAGCGCGTTTTTAAATGCTTCCTGGACACAGAGTATACGTTCATCTGACGGTTGACAGACGTTCAGCTTGCGTTTAAGGAGCGTACGCCGAACGTCTGTCCACCGGCTGACCTACGTATTTGTGCGTCAAAGGAGCGTTTTTTATTAGAAAAAACCTCGGCTGCGACGCAAGCTAAAACTTAGAGGTAAATGATTAACTGTAATTGTAAAAAGAAAAATGAAATCTGATAGAATTAGACGCCACACTTATTTCCTTTCGAGTACGCCTTGTCCACGTTGTCGTCATTTTGTTTGATAAATGGGTTAAATTGACCATCAGGCAAAACAGACTTGTTTAGTTGCCATGTAATTACTTTATCATAATGACATCGGTCAGTCTGAAAAGGTTTGGTTTTTTTTCACATAAATATATTTATTTTATTTTCGGCACACATTTCAAGGGAGTTAAGTCTCACTGAAAATTGCTTTCTAGGTTGTATTTGACATTTTTATAAAGTTACTGTGATTGTTTTCACTCTGAGTGAAAAGTAAAAACAAATCCAAAATTCAGGTTTGCTCAGGGTCGTTCGGTGGTGGGCAATCAAGTAATGTTTTGTTTTGCCGTAGGATCGGCAGCCTGATTTTAGATAAATGATTTTGAGATTTCTCTTGAGTCAGTAGGCTCGAGGGACTTAGGGTACACTGTCATCTGCATTGTTGTTCTTGTTTATTCACAATGATTTAAGTCATTGTTCTATATTTTACCAACTTTTTGCATTATTTTTCAAGGTTTATAGATAATTCGATTGACTGAAAAGGAACAGATTTTTGGGACAGGTCATCGATTAGTCTGCAAGTTGAGGCCTGCGATTGTGTGTACTTCGTCGTCTCTTGTCTCAGGCACCTTGGTCATATCATGTGAACTTCTTGCTTTATAACCTATAGAGAATGACTTAAGCTTGATTGCGTCCATAAATAATTGTGTTTTAACATCTGCAGATATACTTGCCATGTTTGCTGGTGTATATACCAATGGGGAACGAAAATGTTGCACGGCGTATGATAAAGAAACGTAAAGTTTATGAGACCTCAGTTAAATCATTTATCATTTTTTTAAAACCAAAATTGTACATTTTTCGACTGAAATACCGTTCAATATCATACTAGTAATAAAGAAAAAAAAATATGAACATATGTTTGCAACATTGCAACAAGTCATCGAATCACATATATATATACATGGAAACAATTTTATTTCTTCTAATAAATTTGAATTACAAATTGTCGCTCTTTTATTTCGTCCGGATATCTTTGTGATTTTTTCACCATTGGCCGAAAATAAAGAATGCTACAATTTCTGTCGATGTGTAAATGGGAAACTACCGTAATTTAGCTGTGTTGCAACACAGATGTTGCAACATAGAGGTGGGGCGGTGTATTTGTACCATCCGGCATCTGTTGCATAAACATTTTGACGTAAGAAAATCTACCCCCATTCCCTACAATGAGAAAAACTTATATAAGAAGACTAAAGAAAAGAAACATTTAGCAAAACAGTCCAGGTGTAAGCTTTCCTTGATCCAGCCTAAAGTTAATTCATTTTATGTCCATTATACATTTGCGCATTAATTGTTTGTGAAAACGACTGGTCGGTAATGTATTGCTCCAGACAAACTTAAATGTAAGTTCCCCCTCACCACTTTGCAAATTGAAACGGATGAAGGCTTACGAGTTGAAGAAATATAGAAGCGTATTCATGCAGCTCGATTAATAGTTGTTGCAACCTCTCGCCATCCTTGTAGAAACTGGCTTGGCGAGTTGAATAACTCACCTTCGCGCTGATTTATATTTTCCAATTTGCCAGGATTCGTCCACCTCAGTAACATAAGTGTGAGTGGCTTTAAATTTCTTTCCCTGTGAATTTACGCACAAGGAATGCATAACATGAATTTAAATTAAGTCGGGAATGCAAAATTATATCATTTAATGGCGCCTGAACATTGATGCTGATTCCTCCTTAGTTCCTCATCGGAGTGCCTCACCATGTATCCAAATCCGACAACCACCATCGACTTTGACAGCCTCTCGCCTGATAAGCGAATGTAACATCACCAGAGGGTCAGCACCAGCCAGTACCATCCTACCATTCTCCGTGATGACTCGTACCTCTACACCATCGTCACCAACCCCATCAACATCGTCATCATCATCGTTTTCGACGTCCGACCCTCCATCCGGGATCCAGGCCCCCTTCCCTCTCGTGTCACCAAAGGATGTCTTCCTCGCTCCTCCCCAGACACCTCGACGCCGACAAAGAACCTCGTTCAATGCTGAGATGGTAGACATCCTTGAGACGGCTTTCACCAGCACGCCGTATCCTGATATAACACACAGAGAGGAACTCGCTAGACTTGTGCATCTCAATGAATCTAGAATACAGGTATGATCAAGTTATTCGTAGAAATGGTGGTCATAGACTATGTCACACGTTCTGATTTGCCACTTACAAAATTCTCATATCAAGATGAACGATATTCAGATTGATAAAAACAAACAAACAAATAATGCCAAAAGAAGGAAGTTGTATTGACACTATCAAGAATTCTATACAAATGAACTAACTGTACCTATGTGTACTCTTTATTCATGCACAGTGTGTCAATGTAGGCCACATATTAACGTTGAATGTTAACTTGTTCACAGCCAAGTCTCTGTACACCGTCAGCTATAACATTTAGAATCTGACAGTTGAGAATTTTTTTAAACGAAAACAACATTATACTTAAATGTTACGGTTTGGTGCACGCGCAATGGGTGACAAAAGGAACCCCACCTATCTGCCCCCGTATCATCCAGTTTTCTTGTTGTTCCACATTGTTTTCCATATTGACACGTGTAGGCCCTAGCTTCTACTATGTCTTTGTACTGAATTGTGGTCGTTTAAAACAAGATGACGATCTTCCAATCTTTGGTACATCATTGTTAATGATTTCACGAATTATAGTACGAGAATACTACATGTATATAAATTACATGTAAGCCCTACATAGCATTAAGTGCCTCCTGTAAGAACTTCTTTTGTGCATAGTCATAGGATAAATCTTTAAACCTGGCCACACCTCACAATTTTTCTTAGAATAGTCAATTTTGTCGAAGCAATTTTTCGAGTGATAATTCCATTTTTTCAAAATCTAAAATTCAAAGGTTTTATCTTTAGCTAAAAATCAGAATGGCAGCATCTTATCTGCATCTTCTGTTGCTGTGCTTTATTTGTATTTAGATTTTGAATTAAATTATTGATTACTTGTTCACAGCAATGTCTTTTTATCATCCTCACCTCTAACAGGTCTGGTTCCAAAACAGGAGGGCCAAACAACGCAAGTTATCTCGACAAGCNGCGGGGGGTCAAAATGAATTTTTACGGTGGTTCATTCTCGCAGCAGTGTATTTAAGTGTGCTAAAAGGCGTTTATCTCTTTTTTTGCATTTCAAAATAGTTTTAAACAAATGGATTCTATAATACTTCCTTGATTTAATGAGGTATAATTTTCCTAATTTACGCACATTTTTAAGTTCTATGCCAGTCTACTTTAAGAGAATGGAAATTAATATTTCATCAAGTTGATAATTTAAGATTGCTGCCCACTTCTCATTATTTGCCCCTCTTTCCTTTCAATTCTTATTATTTCTTTTCTCTTTTCGTTTTTGATCAATTCATCTTTGTATTGATTAACTTTCTTGACATAACCACCCCCCCCCCTCATGAACAAAATATTATCTTCAAGCATTTTGTGCTATATATGAGGAAATTTATGCCGCAATGAGGTGAGAAAAAAATTATTTCGAGAAATACAATTTACTCCAAACAGAGAGAGAGAGAGAGAGAGAGAGAGAGAGAGAGAGAGAGAGAGAGACACTGCAAGGGGGGCCTTGGGGCTCGACACCCCCCCCCCCTCCCTATGTGTTAGAATCATAGGGTGCAATCGTACAAATTGCGGATCTTGGCGCCAATTTTGAGCTGATGACCTGCTCTTCAGCTTGCACAGGCATGACAAGGGATGGGATCGAGGGGTGGGGAATGACCGTAGAATATGATTTATAAGAATTCTTTCGGGGGCGCGATTTTATTGTGAGGACGGTGTATTGGTCGAGCTAGTACCCCACCCCCCTCCCCTCCTCTTCTGTAGGCTCATCATAACCTTGATGCGTTTGTCTAATAACAAATTGGCTGCACCCTCGAAGCAAACTTGACTCTCCCTAGGAAATGCCGCTTATTATTTGCGCCCCTTCTGTGTAGGGAGGGGGGAGGGGGTGCGTGAAAAAAAGATAACCTACCATTCCAACTTCATTCCATTTATGTATACGAGGTGACTGGTCCATTATTCATTGACTTTGAGAGGAGCTCGTTATGCGGCGCAAGACCAAGATCAAACGGATCTCTGATCTTTCCAACTCAAGCATCTCTTACAACCGGACGTGCGTCTTTTGAAGACGTGCGCCTTCGCAATTTCTGGAAAGCGCAGAGTGGACGCAGCATGAATTCCAAATTCGAGCAGAAGTAAGTGGGAAGTACTTAATAAGTACGTGTGTCTTGCTCAACCGTAGTATCGCAGTACCGCAATCAACCGCAGTATAGTCATGTTTGACTTTGCATGATTGACATCAAATTGGCATCATGTGTATCTTATTGAGTTGCAAATTGCCCATGAGATAATCAATTTTGAGAGTAAAGATAATTTTCCTCGTCGATTCGTTATTTTATCGTAATTCACCCTTGTCAAGAAAGCACTGTGGGTTTGTTTGCAGGTCGGACGATGAGGTATGAAAATGACAAAAGTATTAAAGAAGGCTTTATCAATAAATCCGCTCAGATAATTCCCGGTTTCATGTGTGGTAAAAATTCTCGGAGTTGTGTGTTTTACACAAAGCCTATATTATACATGATGGTGTATGTGTGTTCGTTTTTCGGGAAGGGGGAGTGTTACTTGTCTAGCTAGACTAGGCGAGTATTGGACCAACCAGAAGAAAATAGACGAAATGGTGATTGGACGGATCATTTATAGACCAAAAGGATAATGGACCAAATAGTAGTTAGACCACATGGAAATAGACGAATTGACTATTAGACTAACTAGGATTAGCCCACATGGTTAATGGACAAGGTGATATTGGACTAACTGATGATTGGACGAAGTGTTGTTAGCCCAAATAGCTATTGGACGAATTGATTATTAGACCAAACGTTAATGGACAAGATGGCTATTGGACGAACAGGATATTGGACTAACTGGTTATTGGACCAAGCGGCTATTAGACGAAATGATTAATGGACAAAGTGGTAATTGGACGACCTAATGTTAGACGAAGTGCGTCATCATAGAACCTGTTTACCATGTACTTCATCTCAAGACACGCGCCATGTGACCACACCCACGAACACGTCAATGACCAAGGCGATGAGTAGCCCAATCTCTCTGTCTACTCAAATGAAGATGATGGTGATGCATGCTAGCAACGATTCCGGCCATGACAACGCCTACGAACATCCGTCTTGCAACATTCCGTCATCGTCCACTTCGAGACCACATTCTCAATATTGATACTAAAATATTTTCATATTTTCATGAATGACGCTTTATCAATGCTGGCCAGAAGCAATGATTCTGCTTAAATATATGTTATTCCAGGCGTAAAAGATGTCAGGAAATAAAAGATCACGCCATTAAACATGTTAAAAGAAGCAAAAAGTAAACACGTAACAGATGCAGCCAAATTTCGTTCATTATGAATTTTTTTTTTAAACGGGCCCAGGTCTAAATATGAGCATTAAAAATGTATGTTTCGTTGTACAGAACAATCCTAGGTTCAAGAGGCTCACAAAGTTCGAATTGTTTAGGATTTTGGAGAAGTTATATATTTCATATTCAATCACCGCGTTTTTTAATGAAATTTTTAGGATATTGCACTTCATAAAAAGTATAATATTTCACCATTGCATTTCTCAAAGCGTTGCTTTATTTTGCCCCCTTGGAAATTCGAAATTGCTCATCTCTTTTTATTTTTAGAGTGTAATGTAGCCTAAAGTCCACCTATGAGGTAACATTTGAAGTAAGATTATTTTNAGACGGCTTTCACCAGCACGCCGTATCCTGATATAACACATAGGGAGGAACTCGCCAGGCTTGTGCATCTAAATGAATCTAGAATACAGGTATGATCAAGTTATTCGTAGAAATGGTGGTCATAGACTATGTCACACGTTCTGATTTGCCACTTACAAAATTCTCATATCAAGATGAACGATATTCAGATTGATAAAAACAAACAAACAAATAATGCCAAAAGAAGGAAGTTGTATTGACACTATCAAGAATTCTATACAAATGAACTAACTGTACCTATGTGTACTCTTTATTCATGCACAGTGTGTCAATGTAGGCCACATATTAACGTTGAATGTTAACTTGTTCACAGCCAAGTCTCTGTACACCGTCAGCTATAACATTTAGAATCTGACAGTTGAGAATTTTTTTAAACGAAAACAACATTATACTTAAATGTTACGGTTTGGTGCACGCGCAATGGGTGACAAAAGGAACCCCACCTATCTGCCCCCGTATCATCCAGTTTTCTTGTTGTTCCACATTGTTTTCCATATTGACACGTGTAGGCCCTAGCTTCTACTATGTCTTTGTACTGAATTGTGGTCGTTTAAAACAAGATGACGATCTTCCAATCTTTGGTACATCATTGTTAATGATTTCACGAATTATAGTACGAGAATACTACATGTATATAAATTACATGTAAGCCCTACATAGCATTAAGTGCCTCCTGTAAGAACTTCTTTTGTGCATAGTCATAGGATAAATCTTTAAACCTGGCCACACCTCACAATTTTTCTTAGAATAGTCAATTTTGTCGAAGCAATTTTTCGAGTGATAATTCCATTTTTTCAAAATCTAAAATTCAAAGGTTTTATCTTTAGCTAAAAATCAGAATGGCAGCATCTTATCTGCATCTTCTGTTGCTGTGCTTTATTTGTATTTAGATTTTGAATTAAATTATTGATTACTTGTTCACAGCAATGTCTTTTTATCATCCTCACCTCTAACAGGTCTGGTTCCAAAACAGGAGGGCCAAACAACGCAAGTTATCTCGACAAGCCTTCCACCATCACCATCAACACAACCTCCATCATAGAACCTGTTTACCATGTACTTCATCTCAAGACACGCGCCATGTGACCACACCCACGAACACGTCAATGACCAAGGCGATGAGTAGCCCAATCCATCTGTCTACTCAAATGAAGATGATGGTGATGCATGCAAGCAACGATTCCGGCGATGACAACGCCTACGAGCATCCGACTCGCAACATTTCGTCATCGTCCACTTCGCAACCACATTCTCAATATTGATACTAAAATATTGTCAGATTTTCATGAATGACGCTTTATCGATGCTGGCCAGAAGCAATGATTCTGCTTAAACTTATGTCATTACAGGCGTAAAAAGATGTCAGGGAATAAAAGATCACGCCATCAAAAGAAGCAAAAAGTAAACACGAAAAAGATGTGGCCAAGTTTCGTTCATTGTGAAAAAAAACCCACCTTTTAAACGGACCCAGGTCTAAAAGTGAGCATTACAAAATATATATTTCGTTGTAAAGAAAAATCCTTAGTTCGAGAAGCTCACAAAATTCGAATTATTTGGGATTTGGGGAACCGCGTTTTTTAAAAAGAAAATTGTAAGATGTTGCACTTCATAAACATGATAAAAAGTGCAATATTGCACCATTACATTTGCTCAAAGCGTTGCATTATTTTGCCCCCTAGAAAATTCGAAATTGCTCATCTCTTTTTATTTTTAGTGTGTAATGTAGCCTATATAAAGTCCACCGATGATGTAACACTTGAAGTAAAAATTATCAAAAAAAACGCACTGCATTTGGATCCTCCATAAGTCAATAAATAGGCCTCTCGATCCTGACGGCGTAAATATTCAGCATTGAGGGAGAAACGCCTTTAAATCTAAATTCATCATCATAAAAAGAATGTTTGTATACAGATAACAAAATTAAAAAAAAAAGATATATGAAAGCATGAATGTTTATTCCTCGTTAGAAACAAATTATTCTGGTCCTATTCTCATGAACAAGCGCTTCCCCCCCCCCCCCCCCCCTCTTGCCGTAGATCCATGATGAGATGATATTGGCAATAGAAGAGGGTTTCCAAAATCAAAGATTGGCAAGAAACTTCATGGTTGCTTAATTGGTTTTGTGGCTGGATGGCGCTCTTCAATCTCTGAATATTATTTGCGCCATGAACCTAAATAAGTGAAGACAGAGGGCGCTACAGCTGTATATTCTTGAAGTTAGATTGGTTGAAAGGCATTTGTGAGATGGCTTGAGTTGAGATAATAGAGCGGCAGCTGCTAAAAAAGGTATTTCAGCAGTGATTTTTTAATTAAAGCTGAATTGACATTATCGTGTCACAATATGAATTTTAAATCCGTTTCCAGATTAAAGAGTTCTTGTTACGTTTAAAGGCATTATGAAAAAATGCGTAAAATTCTTAACTGCCAGACCCTAACTATATCATTTGGATAATGGTGTACAATACTGAAAGCTTTAAAAGTACGATTATATTTTTCTTTATTAATGTCTTAATATCTCTTTCATTATATTATCTCTCTCTCTCTCTCTCTCTCTCTCTCTCTCTCTCTGTTTTCAATGCATTCACTTAGCTGCGCTGGTCTGCAATGAATAGATTGCCTGACGGGGCGAGAAAACTATTGTCGATTTTGAACATCAAATTTGTTGCGCCCAGGCGTCTGGTTTAAAAGCCACACCCACTTGACAAAAATGGCTAAAAATCTTGACTTTGTGTACAAAGTCAATGTAAATTACTTTTTCAGGAAGTTGATATTTTAACTTTAATACGATTAAACTAATTAATTTTAGCATGATTATCAATCTTGGTCCTCAATGGTTAATCAATAAATTCCGATAAAACACGATGAAAACAGAAAGTCCAAAACAGAGAAATACATAAGAGGAAATTAAAAATAAAAAATGACATAAGAAATTTGTCTCGATGTAAGATTCTTTTTCAGATGGATTAGTGAAAAATATTATGATGAACATTCACATAAAAATAGTTTTCCAGAACTTGTATTTTGTGAATTAAACCGTTAAGTGTGATTTTATGCATAAGTCAATAAGCATTATCAATTGATTTCGATTTTTGTTTTCCAAAATATGACTTTTCAATCTGATCTATGTTCTAACCGCATCCATTTTTTTTGCGGCGATCAAGAGACCNTGTTTTGTGGCTGGATGGCGCTCTTCAATTTCTGGAGATTATTTGCGCCATGAATCTAAACAACAAGTGCAGATAGAGGGCGCTACAGCTGTGTATGCTTGAAGTTAGATTGGGTGAAAGGCATGGCTGGAGTTGAGAGAATAGAGCGGCAGCTGCTAGAAAAAGGTATTCCAGTAGTGATTTTTCTTAGTAAAGCTTCATTGACATTATCTTGTCACAATGTGATTGCTAAATCCATTTCCAGATTAAAGAGTAATATTGACACGTCTAAAGGTATTATGAAAAAATGCGTAGAATTCTGCCAGACCCTAACTATATCATCTGGATAATGGTGTACCATACTGAAAACTTTGTAAGTACGATATCTCCTTCATTATACCCTTCTCTCTCTCTCTCTCTCTCTCTCTCTCTCTCTGTTTTCAATGCATTCACTTAGCTGCGCTGGTCTGCAATGAATAGATTGCCTGACGGGGCGAGAAAAGTATTGTCGATTTTGAACATCAAATTTGTTGCGCCCAGGCGTCTGGTTTAAAAGCTACGCCCACTTGACAAAAATGGCTCAAAATCTTGACTTTGTGTACAAAGTCAATGTAAATTACTTTTTCAGTAAGTTTATATTTTAACTTTAATACGATTAAACTAATTAATTTTAGCATAATTATTAATCTTGGTTCTCAATGGTTAATCAATAAATTCCGATAAAACACGATGAAAACAGATAGTCCAAAACAAAGAAATACATAGGAGGAAATAAAAAATAAAAAATGACATAAGAAATTTGTCTCGATGTAAGATTTTTTTTCAGATGGAGTAGTGAAAAATATTGTGATGAACATTCACATAAAAAATAGTTTTCCAAAACTTGTATTTTGTGAATTATCAATTGATTTCGATTTTTGTTTTCCAAAATATGACTTTTCAATCTGATCTATGTTCTAACCGCATCCATTTTTTTTGCGGCGATCAAGAGACCATTGGCTGAGATTTGAGTGAGGGGTTGAATCAACCCCCCCCCCCCCAATCCAAGGAGACCAAAAAAAAAAAAATCCCGGTCTTATAACGTAGAATGTATCCCAGGTGTAATGACATCAAAGTATATATTCGAACCCCATTAAGTAACCTTTTTTTTCCAAATTAATTATCATTTCGCAATAACCCCCCCCCCCCCAACCCTGTTAAACTGCACTCTTGGTATAATCAGGATCAGGACAGGCCATATCTACATGTATACTCATGTCTTGGCTGAATATTATATCTAAATATAGTCGCATTACACTCCTTTTATTTTGCCTATTGATTCGAGAGTGACTCACTCAGCAAGAACCCTATTGTCTTTGGTCTATTCAGAGCAGACCGATGACCGGTCCGTTGACTGGTGGACGCGCTGTCATGGACAAGCTCTGGACAATGACCGAAGATTCTCCTATTGGTCAGTCTTTGTGATGGTCAAACTTGACAGTGACAAGCCCGGGATTAGCGGCGTAGGACCAAGATCTGACGGATCTCTGATCTCACCGTCCCATCCAGTGACTGTACTGTATTGAGATAGATTGACAGGATGTCAAGTGCCAAGACAAGAGTTACTGATGGATATTTGCATACCGTTACTCTCCGGCCGACACTTTGAGCTGCAACCGTAATAAAAGTTTGACATTTTTGTAAGCACTCCATCAGGAGCGTAATTTGAAACTTGAATAAATCAAAGATGTGCACACGAGTGTAAATAATGATTAATGAGGCATATTCAATCTTTAACCCCATTTCCACAGAGGGAGGGATAATTTCGATCCCTTCTTCATAAATTGCGCGATTGCGCTCAGCCAGCAATTTTTTTCCATTGCGACGGAAACTCGCAGATTTTTTACTTGCAAATGTCGCGCAACTTTGATATAAAGTTTTGTTTTCACGTAAATCAGTCATACCGTTACATCGCCGCGCCACGTTTTTTGCATGCATATTGAACTGCAAAAGGGGAAAAATTATTTTGTTTACAAAGTCAATGTAAGTTATGAATTCAGTCAGAAAATACAAAAATGTACATATTATATTACTGTTATGGTTTGGAATCAATACATGCTAGCATAAGGACATGTTTAGACATGTTTCGAAATAATTTTTATTGGAAAAAAATCAAACACAGCTAGAAGGTCGGGAACAACGCAGTAATACATGATAAAGTCATAAAACAATAAAAGAAGGAAAAAACAAAAATGCACAATAACTTTTAATTCCATATTTCCAAGAAGTAAGTAATTAAGGAATAATCATAGGAAGACTTGTTTTAAACCACATTCAGCTTTTAGGGAAGTTTTTATATGAATTTGCTATAGCAAAATGTGTGCATTTGCATAATTCATGATCTATAGATAGCATTTATGAATTCTGGAAAGTTCTTGTAAATTATACCTTGCTCTAAGCGTGTGTAAAATTTCATAGCGCTCACTTGTGACGAGCAAAATTTTGAGGAAAAAAAGTTATCTTTAAATTTTTTGCGATCCCATTTCTGTTATGATAAAAATTGTTTTGCAATTGTGTTCAACAGGATCGCCAAATTGCTAAATAATATATACTTTTTTCAATCAAACTCCAATATCTCTATGAATCATACATGAGACCTTGAAACATGATGGTTTGAACTAATTCATAAATAATCGTTCCTGTTTATATTCTTTAATTTTTNCCGTCCCATCCAGTGACTGTACTGTATTGACATAGATTGACAGGATGTCAAGTGCCAAGACAAGAGTTACTTATGGATATTTGCCTACCGTTACTCTCCGGCCGACAATATGAACTACAACCGTGAATACAATTTTGAAATGAAAGTTTGGAAGCACTACATCAGGAGCATAATTTGAAATTTTGATAAAACAAATACAGACGTGCACGTCACTGTAAATAGTGATTAACGAAGCAAATATGTTGTTATTTATTTATTGATCAATATTTTAGCAGGATGCCCTCACAACAAGATGTTGGTATTACGAGGGGTCCTGCATAATAAATACAATACAATCACAGAATGAACTATGATTTGGTAATCTCAAAGAAAATATATATATATTAGTAGAAGTTAGTCAATCAATGTGCATTTAGAAATTGCATATTGGTAAGAAGAAAATTATTGAGAGACTTTTTACTTTCAAAATGTCGCGCAACTTTAATAACAAATATTTTCGTGTGAGTCAGTCTTAATTGTCTTGTCAGTCTTAGTAATTGCGCTATATAAATCCATGTATATTATATTATTACTGGGGAAGGGACGTCATTTTGATCCCCTCTCCATGAATTTTGTAATCGCACTCTGCAGCGCGGCTTTTTTTTCAGTGACTTGCAAAATTTTTACTTTCATATTATTTCGCAAAAAATCAGCCATATGGATGCATCACAACGCCACATTTTGTACATGCATATTGCGCAGCAAATGGCACCGAAATGTTATTTTGTATACAAAGTCAATGGATGTTATGAATTCAGTCAGAATTTATAAAAATGTCTATATCATTTCTGTTACGTTCTGAAATCAATTCATTCTAGCATATACTCACGTTTAGAAATGTTGGTCGCAATAATTTTTAATGGAACAGATATAGAAGAATCAAACGCAAAAGATCGGACAAAACGCAGAAATTCATAAGAAATTCATAAAAGAAAAAATACACACACACATGCTAAATAAATTTTCATTCCATTTTTTTCCAAGAAGTAATTGAGGAATGAAAGGAAGATTTGTTTTAAACCAAAAATAGCTTCCATTGAGCTTTTATAAATTAGATAGCAAAGTGTGTGATTTTAAGCATAATTACACGATTCATTTATTTATAGATAAAATCTATGAGTTTTTAAAATATCCCGTAAATTGCACCTGACTCTTAGTGTGTGCGAAATTTTGCAGCGATCATGTATGTGAGTGGCGAAACTTTGCAGGATTTTTTTCTTAATCTTTAAATTGATGCAATCTCAATTCTGTTATGTTTCAAGGTGTTTCCATCGTGTTAAAAAAAAGATTGCCAAAGTGCTAGACACATACTTTATAATGAAAGTACAATATCTCTATGAGGGAGACATGAATCATGCTGCGTTGGACTAATTCAGAAATAACATCCTGTTTGAAGACATCTCTCTCCCTCAATACCCTCGCCTTTCATGGCCCGTCCGTTGACTGGTGGACGCGCTGTCATGGACAAGCTCCGGACAATGGCCGACAATCCTCCTATTGGTCAATCTTTGTGACGGTCAAACTTGACAGTGACAAGCCCAGGATTAGCGGCGTAGGGTCGAGATCTGAAGGATCTCTGATCTTCCCGGCTAATTAACAGATCATCCCTATTCAGATTCAATGTCCATAGAAAACATTGCGTTTAGGTAGACGGGCTTTACTGGGATAAATAACACTGGGATATGAGGCATTTCATCACACCTGCTCTAAACGTTGTAAAGCACACATCTAAACGTATCTGCTCTTGAACATTTTGTAAACGGACTATTCTATTTGAAGCAACTTGGCAATACGATGGCGACTCAGACCGATTCCAAATATTTGCAGCTCCCTGCTAATACTTCGTCTGATATTGGCAAGCCAAGTCCTCTGGCCATGTTGGCTGCAACTTGTCGAAAGATTGGTACTTCACCACCACGTGTATCTCGTCGAGTGTTGAGGACGCCTTCACCAAGACCGGCAACCACTCACCTGCCGTACACATCTGTTTCTACATCGCCCAGTCAGTATCTCCTGCCTACACCACCACCATCACCACCTATGCAGATTGCTGTCACACCATCGCCATCATCATCACCAGTCTTGTCGATGTCACCGCAGCTGATGGACATCTCACCGCTACCACTCCGATCAGTAAGCCCTGTCATCACTGATCACCAGTCATGCTACCGTCTATATCAACCTGTTACCCGCTACTCTCCTTACTCCACAACACCTCAATCGAGACCAAGAGTAGCTAACTCACCCATGAGCTACCACCCAGCTACCACTCCGTACTCATCGTGTACTTCTGAGATGTTCCCTGTAACAACGATCCACCACACGAGCCCGTATTGCACCACTCTTCGACATCCTCGTTCATCATTGTCACCACCAATGTTCGGCGTCTACCCTCATCACGATCAGCCCGATCACACTACGATGTCGTCGATGAAGATCCGTCACACAAGGAGCTCCAGACCACGTCAGCTCGAAGTCAAGGAGGAGGAAGAAATAATTGATGTCGTGTCGCTGTGAAAATTAAATGGACTTTATTTCAAACCAGTATTTTCTTGAATGTGACAGAACTGAGTTTGAATAAATAACAGATAAAACAGAATTCCATTGTCTAATGTAGTTTGTTGGTGTGAACTTACGTTGTAGCTCTGATTGATAGAGAGGGGATAGGAGAGAGAGTGAGGAAGAGATGAATGGGAGGACAAGAGAGTGAGAAACGTGGGAGAGGGGGTATGAGAAAGAAGGGGGTAGAAGAGAGAGAGGGAGAGAGGGGGAGGAGAGAGAGAGAGAGATATACAGCTGTATACTGGTACATAGAACTTAGAGTATGAGTGGGGGAGGGGGGGGGTGGGGGGACTTATGCAGAAAAGTTGTGAGACATTGTGAAATAACGATAGATCGAAGTGGGGCTTTGGAAATGGAAGTGAGAGTTTCAATAAATGACAGAAATTACTCGAATATCTTCATCTTCATGTGCGTCTGCGCACCGTTGATGAATACAGACAGTGAAAGAGAGGGAAAGAGAGAAGGCATAGAATTGAGAGAATGTAGGAAGAAAATTATGCAGGGGAGAACAATAGAAGAGAGGGAGTGTGTGAGAGAGGTTGTGGGTTTGGGAATAGAAGACATAGATTGAAAGAAATGGGATATAATAAAGAGATGAGAGAGAGAGAGAGAGAGCGAATGACATAAGAACGGTTAATTAAATGCTAGGCTTAAGAGAATGGAAATTAATATTTCATCAGGGTGATAATTTAATATTTCTGCCCACTTCTCATTATTGGCCCCTCTTTTCTTTCAATTCGTATTATTTCCTTTCCCTTTTCGTTTTTTTTTTNGCGGCAATAAATTCTCCCGTTGTTTAAAGATATATCACGCGAAACGGACTGGGGTTGATTCAATCTCAGCTATTTTAGTGTAAAAGGTTCTCAATTATTCTTTTGGGGTTTTTTCACATAAAAAGACAACATTGCAGACCAGCGCTAATAAATGTATAGCAAGTGTATTGATAATATGAAAGAGAAAGAGAGAGAAATAAAGAGAGAGAATGAGTGGGTATAATGAAGGAAATATAAAGAAAGGAAGGAAGAAAAATAAAATTGCAATCCTCTTCCCATTCCCTTATTGTCTTTAATTTTCTCATCATTTCTCCTCTTCTTTCCCAATGTCTATAATTCATCTCTCACTCCAACCTATTTCTCTCCCATCTCATTTTTTTGTTCCTTTCTGTCTCTCTCCCTTTCCTTCATTTGCGGATTCTGATTTCCTTGAAATGTTACCCTGCCTTTATTTATTTTCCTCTTTCTCACATTCTGTCACTCCTTGCCCTTTTCTCTATCTGATTCTCTCTTTTGCACACACACACACACAAACTTTTTAGTCCGCTCTGTTTCTCTCCCTTTCACAAAAACTCTGATTCTCTCCTATATCTCATTTTGTCAATCCCCTCTCCCCATCACTCCCTTTCAACAATATTATTACAAAGACAAGAAACCATGAGAATAAAGAATCCAGATATCGTGAAATTCAAGTTATTTTGTCATTTATTCAAATTCAACCCATTTTGTCACATACAAGAAATGAAGATCATAGATGAATAGATTCACAGCGACACGACATCGATGATTTCTTCCTCGTCGTTGACTTCAAGCTGACGTGGTCTGGAGCTCCTTGTGGGACGGACCTTCAGCGATGACATTGTAGCGTGGACGGGTTGATCGTGGTGAGGGTAGACGCCGAACATTGGTGGTGACATCGTAGTATGGTCGGGCTGATGGTGATGAAAGTAGACGCCGAACATTGGTGGTGATGATGACGACCGAGGATGTCGAAGCGTGGTGCAATACGGGCTCGTGTGGTGGATCGCTGTTACAGGGATCATCTCAGAAGTACACGGTGGGTACGGAGTGGTAGCTGGGTGGTAGCTCATGGGTGAGGTTGTTACTCTTGGTCTCGATTGAGGTGTTGTAGAGTAAGGAGAGTAGCGGGTAACAGGTTGATATAGACGGTAGCACGGCTGGTGATCAGTGATGACAGGGCTTACTGATCGGAGAGGTAGCGGTGAGATGTCCATCAGCTGCGGTGACATCGACATGGCTGGTGATGATGACGGTTGTGGTGTGACAGCAATCTGCATAGGTGGTGATGGTGGTGGTGTAGGCAAGAGATACTGACTGGGCGATGTAGAACCAGATGTGTACGGCAGGTGAGTNTAAGAAAACAAATGCAGATCTAGAAACCCCGTTTCTATAATTTTCCAGCCAACTTCAAAACTATTTTAAAAACAGTTCCATTTTTTTAGCATTTTATTTCGCACTGAGTACATATAATATGTCCATGATTTTGCCAAAACTGAATGATCGAATCGTTCATCGTCTTATATCATTAAGAAATTGGTTAAAGATTGGGTAGGCCCAAGGAAAACATTTAATTGATTATAAACAGAATAGTCGGACCAACAGATAAAAACAGTTTGAAGCAAATCATACCATAGATAAGAAAGTTGTGAATATTTCAACGTTATAACTCTGTCAACAGTTGTTTGTCATGCTAAATGACAGATTAGAAATGATGGGTCACATGATATGACGTATGACAAGCACTTTTCTGCGAGCAGTTCATTTTATCTTATTGTTTGGACAAATCTTTTAACAGTTTACAGGCAAACAGACATGTTTTACGTCGAAATATATGCATTTATTGATTCAACCTTTTACAGAAAAAAGAGTACATTAGTCGATTAAAACCGATTCTTAAAAACAATATATTAAAAACAATAAATATAATAATTTTACTGAAATGAAGTGCATGACAGGCTGCAATGTTAGGACAAATGACATGGCGTGATTTTTGAAAACCAAGGTTCAATCATTACCACTGGAATCTTCATTTCTTTCTCATTTCGTTTTTGTTTCAAGTAGGTATCTGATCTGTTCGTCTGACTTTTATGCTTTTGATGAAAGCAAGATTTATTGGTGACAGACTCAGTCTTTACTGAAATTACTGCTGATGGCATTATGCACACGTTCATATTGGGTTCCCCACAGGAAATCTCGGAAAACAGCTAGACGGGGTTAGTTCGTGTTTCTTTTGTGTGTGTTTCTACTTACACAAAAGTGTTTGATCTATTCATGCCATGTTTTACACTAAAATATGTTATTGGAATACAAAACTAAGCACCTGTTCTTGTTGTTGTTTTTTTTACTTGGGCCCTGTTTTCACAATTACTCCCCTTTTTATTTGCAGGAGTACTTATTGCATGTTTTTGCTGTCGTAACCATATACTTTCATGATCGTAACACGGCAATATGAATTCACCAGTTGAACAATTTAGAATGAATGTCGACGATAATGCGTGGCAAATCATAGCGATTCGCTTGTCAGACTACTCTTTCGTTCTCTGTTTATTTATGTTAGTGGTAAATGATCATGAACATTATATAAAAGTAGTGCCCAGATGTGTGTGCAATGATATTCATTGAAGATTAACGGAATCCAATTTTTCCAAGGAGTACCAAGTCTATAGTGTTGATAGACGTTTATCTTGTGCAGGAAAATGAGTATTACATGGTCGAGTTATGCACGCTGCTTCAGGTTTTTTGTTGTTGATGCAATGTCATTATTAACATGGTTGAATGCGCGTGACGTTCTGTCAATCTTTCTCAATATGGATGATCACTTAATGAGCCGGCAAGATCAGAGGCCCTATAGATCTCAGTTCTACGCCGCTAATCCTGGGCTTGTAACTGTCAAGTTTGACCATCACAAAGACTGACCAATGGGAGGATCTTTGGCCATTGTCCGGAGCTTGTCCATGACAGCGCGTCCACCAGTCAACGGACCGGTCATCGTTCTGCTCTGAATGGACCAAAGACAATAGGGTCCTTGCTTAGTATCACTCTAGGATCTTGTTGAATCAGTGTGTAGTATGGGACTAATAATAATTTGAACGAGCAAAAATCGGAGCAATAATGATGATTTGACCTGAAGTATTNGTTGATTAACTTTCTAGGACCAAGATCTGACGGATCTCTGAACTCACCGTCCCATCCAGTGACTGTACTGTATTGACATAGATTGACAGGATGTCAAGTGCCAAGACAAGAGTTACTTATTGATATTTGCCTACCGTTACTCTCCGGCCGACAATACGAACTACAACCGTGAATAAAATTTTGAAATGGAAGTTTTGAAGCATTCCATCAGGAGCATGATTTGAAATATCAATAAAAACAAATAAAGACGTGCACGCCACTGTAAACAGTGATTAACGAAGCAAATATTTTGTTATTTATTTGTTCATTTATTTATTGATCATTATTTTTTGCAGGATGTCCTCACAATAAGACGTTGATATCACGAGGGATCCTGCATAATAAATGGTACATGAACATATACAATAACCAGACTCGGCTATCAACACAATCATGATAATATATCAATAAAAACTTATACATAAAACTCCGCAATCGAAATACATGTAGTACTTCAGTCAAAATATATAATAATAATAATAATATGAATATTTATATAGCGCCTGTATTCGCCAGGCTCTGACGCTCATGGCGCTCAACAAATGTTATTTTACCTAAATGCATAAAATCACTAAGTGAATTACGATAGGTTATTTGAAAATGTGCATTTAAAAAATTACATATTGCTAAGAAGAAGGCTCATGAGTGCTCGTTTAAAACTTGATTAAGTACTTAAATTTTCAATTTCAAATGGTAAAAAGTAGTATTTCACGTTGGGACAGCCAGATACATGTCTGTTGTATGTCGTGTTTTTTTTATATGAACTTGTAATACATATTAGAATCTGTCTTTTGAACCACGTATTAAGTATTTTCGATGTGGATTAATTAACAAGTGTCTCGTTAATATGTGATCAGATTTTATATTTGTTTTAAAAACACATATAATTTTTCCTATATGTATAAGCAAACAAGCACAGAATGAACTCTGATTGGGTAATCACATATATAAGAAAAATATATATATTACCAAGAATTCGTCAATCAATGTGCATGTAAGAAAGTACATATTGCTAAGAAGAACAATTCTTTAGTGACTTTTTACTCACAAAATTTTCGCGCAACTTTGATTTAAAAAAAAAGAAGATTATTTTCGTGTGAATCAGTTTTACCGCGCTTACGGTTACATCACCGCGCTACGTTTTATACATGTGCATTGAACATCAAAAGGCCTCAAAATGTTACTTTGTGTACAAAGTCAATGTAAGTCAAAATTTACAAACGTTTATATATTATTACTTTTATGATCTGAAATTAATTTATTCCAGCATAAACACATGTTCAAAAAATGTTTTGCCATAATTGTACTTGGAACACAAATCAAACAAAAAAAGGTCGGGAAAAGCGCAAAAAAAATACATACGAAATTTATAAAACAATAAAAGAAAACACACACACACACACAGTATGCAAAATGAATTTTCATTCCATTTTTCCAAGAAATAGGGAATATTATAGGAAGATTTGTTTTAAACCAAATATAGCTCCCGAGGAGGTTTTTATGAATTATACATAGCAAAATGTGTGATTTCATGCCTATTCGCATAATTCATTACTTATAGATAGAATTTGTGAACTTTGGGGAAGAACTTTAAATCATTTCACAGCGGTTACGTACGTGATGGGAAAAATCTTGAAAAAGTTATCTTTGAATTGCTGCAATTGAATTTCTGATATGATTCAAAGTGCGTTGAACACGATCTCCACATTGTTTAACATCTAAACTTGTAATAAAACTTTGATATCTCTATGATTTAGACATGAGACTTTGAATCATGGCGAATGAAGAGTGATTCAGAAATAACATCCTGTCTGTAAAGCATTCAAAATTTAAAGCCTCATTGCACTGGCTCTATTCTCTCTCCGTCAATACACTCGCCATTCATGGCCCGTCCGTTGACTGGTGGACTCGCTGTCATGGACAAGCTCCGGACAATGGCCGAAGAGTCCCTCATTGGTCAGTCTTTGTGATGGTCAAACTTGACAGCTACGAAGCCCGGATTAACGGCGTAGAATCGAGATCTGAAGGATCTTTGATCTTCCCGGCTCATTAAGTGATCGTCGCTATTCAGATTCAATGTCTATAGAAAACATTGCGTTGAGGTAGACGGGCTTTACTGGGATAAATACCACTGGGATATGAGGCATTTCATCACTCCTGCTCTAAACGCTGTAAAGCACACATCTAAACGTATCTGCTCTTGAACATTTTGTAAACGGACTATTCTATTTGAAGCAACTTGACAATACGATGGCGACTCAGACTAATTCCCAATATTTGCAGCTCCCTGCTACTACTTCGTCTGATATTGGCAAACCAAGTCCTCTGGCCATGTTGGCTGCAACCTGTCGAAAGATTGGTACTTCACCACCACGTGTATCTCGTCGAGTGTTGAGGACGCCTTCACCAAGACCGGCAACCACTCACCTGCCGTACACATCTGTGTCTACATCGCCCAGTCAGTATCTCCTACCTACACCACCACCGTCACCACCTATGCAGAATGCTGTCACACCACCACCATCACCACCTATGCAGATTGCCGTCACACCGTCACCGTCATCATCACCAGTCATGTCGATGTCACCGCAGCTGATGGACATCTCACCGCTACCTCTCCGATCAGTAAGCCCTGTCATCACTGATCACCAGCCGTGCTACCGTCTATATCAACATGTTACCCGCTACTCTCCTTACTCCACAACACCTCAATCGAGACCAAGAGTAGCAACCTCACCCATGAGCTACAACCCAGCTACCACTCCGTACTCACCGTGTACTTCTGAGATGATCCCTGTAACAACGATCCACCACGCGAGCCCGTATTGCACCACGCTTCGACATCCTCGTACATCATCGTCACCACCAATGTTCGGCGTCTACCCTCATCACGATCAGCCCGACCACGCTACGATGTCGTCGCTGAAGGTTCGCCCCACAAGGAGCTCCAGACCACGTCAGCTCGAAGTCAAGGAGGAGGAAGAAATCATTGATGTTGTGTCACTGTGAAAATTAAATGGACTTTATTCCAAACCAGTATTTTCTAGAATGTGACAGAATTGAGTTTGAATCAATAACAGATAAAACAGAATTTCATTGTGTAATATAGTTTGTTGGTGTGAAATTACGTTGTAGCTCTGATTGATAGAGAGGGGATAGGAGAGAGACTATAAGGGAGATATAGATTGGAGGACAAGAGTGTGAGAAATGTGGGAGAGAGTGGTATGAGAAAGAAGGGGGTGGAAGAGGGAGAGAGAGAGAGAGAAAGATAGAATTTAGAGTATGAGTGGGGGAGGGGGGGGGGGGGGGGACTTATGCAGAAAAGTTGTGAGACATTGTGAAATAACGAAGTGAGAGTTTCAATAAATGACAACAATTAATTGAATATCTGTGTGTAACTTCATAACTTACACTGCGTCTGCGCACCGTTGACTGAATACAGAGAGTGAAGGAGAGGGGAAGAGAAAAGGCATAGAATTGAGAGAATGTAGCAAGAAAATTATGCAGGGGAGAACAATAGGAGAGAGAGAGTGTGTGTGCGAGAGAGGTTGTGGATTTGGGAATAGAAGACAGAGATCGGAAGAAAGGGGGTATGATAAAGAGAGAGAGAGAGAGCGAGAGAGAGAGCGAATGACAGAAGGATGGGATTGAACGATTTGTTGAAACGGTAATCAAATGCTAGGGTTCAGAGAATGGAAATATCAAGTTGATAATGTAAAATTGCTGCCCACTCATTATTTGCCCCTCTTTCCTTTCAATTCTTATTATCAATTTTCCTGTTTCGTTTTTTCATCAATTCATCTTTGTATTGATTAATTTTCTTGACATAAAACCCCCATCCATACAGTCACTTAGCTGCCCTGGTCTGCCATGAATAGATTGCCTGACGGGGCGAGAAAACTATTGNCTCCCCCCCTCAAGAACAAAATATAAATAATCTTCACGCATTTTGTGCTATATATGAGGACATTTATGCCGCAATGAGGTGAGAAAAAAAAATAACTTCGAGAAATGCAACTTCCTCCTAACAGAGAGAGAGAGAGAGAGAGAGAGGGGGGGGGGAAGGGCACTGCAAGGAGGGAGGCGCTTTTGTGGCTCCCCCCTCCCCCTCTGTGTTAAAATCAAAGGGTGCAAAAGTACAAATTGCGGATCTTGGCCCGAATTTTTAGCTGATGACCTGCTCTTCAGGTTGCACAGCAACAAGGGATGGGATCGAGGGGTGGGGAATGACCGTAGAATATGATTTATAAGAATTTTTTTGGGGGCGCGATTTTATTGTGAGGACGATGTGAGCTAGGACGAATTTCATTGTCTAATATAGTTTGTTGGTGTGAAATTACGTTGTAGCTCTGACTGATATAGAGGGGTTGGGGGGAGAGAAAGAAAGAGAGAGAGAGAGAGAGGGGGGAGAGAGAAAAGTGGGATAGAACATAGAGCATGAGGGGAAGAACCTATTCAGAAAACATGGAAAAGCGAGATAGAATGTGTGTGAGACATTGTGAGATAGCGAAAGATCGAGATGGGGCTTTGGAAATAGAAGGAAAAATTTCAATAAATGACAGAGATTACTCGAATATCTTCATGTTTACCATGTTTACGTGGGAAAATACATTGCGTCTGCGCACCGTTGACTAAATACAGAGAGGGAAAGAGGGAGAAAGAGAGAAGGCATAGAATTGATAGAATGTAGCAAGAAAATTATGCAGGGGAGAATAATAGGAGAGGGGGAGTGTGTGTGCGAGAGAGGTTGTGGATTTGGGAATAGAAGACAGAGATCGGAAGAAAGGGGGTATGGTAAAAAGAGAAAGCGAATTAAAAGAGAGAGAAGGAGAGGATAGAACAATTTGTTAAAACGGTAAACAGGTCGGGAAAAGAAATTGATGAAGCAATAAAAGAAAACATACACATGCAAAGTGAATTTTCATTTAGTTTTCCAAGAAGTAAGTGAAAATGATAGGAAGATTTGTTTTAAACGAAAACTGACTTCCAAGAAGGTTTTTTATAAAGTATATATAGCGAAATGTGCGATTGCTTATAGATAGAATTTGTGGATTCTTGGGAAGGTCTTGTAAATCATTCCACATCACTCCCGTACGTGATGGGCAAAATCTTGAAAAAGTATCATTCTTTGAATTGAAAACAAATTCATGGGTGGTTGGTTGGTTTTGTGGCTAGATGGCGCTCTTCAATCTCTGGAGATTATTTGCGCCATAAATCTAAACAACAAGTGAAGATATAGGGCGGTACAGCTGTACATTCTTGAAGTTAGATTGGGTAAAAGGCATAGCTGGAGTTGAGAGAATAGAGCGGCAGCTGCTGGAAAAGGGTATTCCAGCAGTGATTTTTTTTTAAAGTAAAGCTTCATTGACATCACCCTGTCACAATGTGATTGTTAAATCCATTTCCAGATTAAAGAGTAATATTGACACGTCTAAAGGTATTATGAAAAATGCGTATAATTCTGTCAGACCCTCCTAACTATATCGTTTGGAAAATGGTGTACAATACTGAAAACTTTGCAAGTATAATTATATTTTTCTTTATTAATTTCTTAATATCTCGTTCATTATATCCTTCTCTCTCTCTCTCTCTCTGTCTCTCTCTCTTTCTCTCTATCTATCTATCTCTATCTGTTTCCAATGCATTCACTTAGCGCTGGTCTGCCATGAATAGATTGCCCGACGGGGCGAGAAAAGTATTGTCGATTTTGAACATCAAATTTGTTGCGCCCAGGCGTCTGGTTTAAAAGCCACGCCCACCCGAAGTAAAACAATAAATCTCGTTTTTTTTCAGGCGCAAATATTTATACATGAATGAAGCGCCGTTAAATCCAAAAACAACAACAACAACAACAACAAAAATGGCTCAAAATATTGACTTTGTGTACAAAGTCAATGTAAATTACTTTTTCAGTAAGTTGATATTTTAACTTTAATACGATTAGACTAATTAATTTTAGCATAATTATTAATCTTGGTCCTCGATGGTTTTTAAACTGAAAGCAACTTCGCTTCCATTCGAGGAACTTCAAAATTGATTTCAGTCTGTATCACTATAGAGCATTATTTCTTAAGTGTATCTATCATCAAGGTCGGAATCAGCTCGAGCTTATCCGTCAAATTCCAAATCCCCCCCCCCCCCCCCCCCCCCCCCCCCCCCCCCCCCCCCCCCCCCCCCCCCCCGAACCCTGTTACAGTGCAATCTTGGCGCAATGTTCCCGGAACACCGGTGGGTGGCGTAGCACGTCTAACACTTTCACGGAACGCTTTCAACTTCTTATGGAATTAGAAAAATAGGTAATGACATAAAATGCAGCAAATACGTATGTTGTAGCCCACATTGTGACATTTTATCGCATGGAACGCCTTTGAATGATTAGAAGAACGTTGCTAACGCTGAAAAACATGCGAAACACTGTATATGTGAGCTGAAAAGTGAATTTTATGAATGTATTCAAATTACCCGTGACGTCAGGGTACGTCATCTTCGGCAAGTCTTCGGCCGGCCATGCTCGCAGCTCGCTCGTCACACACGTCATCTTCGGCATACCTCTTCGGTCACGCTCGTAGCTCGCTCGGGAATTTCAACTAGACGTGACTGCCAGCACCACAGAATAAATATAATATTCTACATCGGTCTAGAGTCATATCTTTTAGGGAAATTCGTCAATAGCGACTGACAAAAAGTGTGCATGCTTGATCTGTTGTGGGTGAGTGAATGAAGACTTACTGACGTTGTCGTTGACTTGCTGCTTGAGTAACTAGCAGCAAGGCAACGACAACATCACATTTCCAACACAAAACAAAACTAAAGAGCACTGTAGTAACTGATATCTTTTATTATTAATAAGATATCCACAAATAAAGGAATTTTAATATGTTCATAACCAAATCCCCCACCCCTATGTGTGCCACGATTTCTCCACCTAACAAACGGTATTTAAGGTAGCTTATCTATTACTAGTTCCGAAATATACTGGGTAAAATCAGGATCAGGACGGGCCATATCTACATGTATAGGCTGAATATTATAGCTACATAGAGTCGCATTACACTCCTTTTATTTTGCCTATTGATTCGAGAGTGACTCACTCAGCACGGACCCTATTGTCTTAGGTCCATTCAGAACGGAACGATGACCGGTTCGTTGACTGGTGGATGTGCTGTCATGGACAAGCTCCGGACAATGGCCAAAGATCCTCCTATTGGTCAGTCTTTGTGATGGTCAAACTTGACAGTGACAGGCCCAGGGTTAGCGGCGTAGGACCAAGATCTGACGGATCTCTGATCTCACCGTCCCATCCAGTGACTGTACTGTATTGAGATAGATTGACAGGATGTCAAGTGCCAAGACAGGAGTTACTTAATGGACATGTGCATACCGTTACTCTCCGGCCGACAGTATGAACTACAACCGTGAATACAATTTTGAAATGAACGTTTGGAAGCACTACATCAGGAGCATAATTTGAAATTTTGATAAAACAAAATAATACAGACATGCACGCCACTGTAAATAGTGATTAACGAAGCAAATATGTTGCTATTTATTTATTGTTCAATATTTTAGCAGGATGCCCTCACAACAAGATGTTGGTATCACGAGGGGTCCTGCATAATAGAGACCCTTGTATTATGCGCTATATAAGCATAAATTATTATTATTATTATTATTATAATAAATACAATACAATCACAGAATGAAATATGATTTGGTAATCTCCTAGAAAATATATATATTACTAGAAGTTAGTCAATCAATGTGCATGTTAGAAATTGCATATTGGTAAGAAGAAAAATTATTGAGAGACTTTTTACTTTTAAAATATCGCGCAACTTTCATAAAAAGGGAATATTTTAGTGTGAGTCAGTCTTAATTGTCTTGTCAGTCTTAGTAATTGCGCTATATAAATCCAAGTATATTATATTATTAGTTTAGTTTTTAATTTAGTTTATTTTTCTTCTGCATACAACATAATTTCGAAGTATAGCAAAAATAACATAATTCATGAGTATCATTTTGACAAAGGGTCACAAAAAATGAAGACAAATATCAAATAAAATACTATAAACTGTGATGACAATTTGTCAATATACACTGTGTAACATGTAAATAATAGAAGAAGGATTATCTTGTAAGCAAATTGCTTGAAAAAAATAAGACAACCCTGAGAAAAACTAATATAATTGATCAGTATATTTATTCGATGTGCAGAATTAATATCACCATTTTTGCAAATCTTAAAGTGATGGAGATGAGGATGAAGATGAAATGGATGTAGATGAGGATGATGGTGGGAGTAAAAAAAGATGAGAGTGAAAATGAAAGTGGGGTTTGTACGACATTAAATTAGGAGCGTAAAATTTGGGGAAGGGCGTCATTTTGCTCTCATCTCCATGGATTTTGTAATCGCACTCTGCAGCGCGGCTTTTTTTTCAGTGACTCGCAAAATTTTAACTTTCATATGTTTCGCAAAGATCAGTCCTATGGATGCGTCACTACGCCACATTTTGTACATGCATATTGCGCAGCAGCAGGCACCGAAATGTTATTTTGTGTACAAAGTCAATGTATGTTATGAATTCAGTCAGAATTTACAGAAATGTACACGTTATTACTTTTAAATTATGGTCTAAAATCA
>BQKZ01008235.1:0-10039 GCA_036244855.1 Temnopleurus reevesii | reverse complement strand
ATTGTCACACTTCTTTAGCATATACATGTATATGATTGAAATATACCAATAAACATATCGAAACCTGCAAAATATACAAACAAATAGCGTGGCACGAAAATGGCACGGTCGTCCACTCTGTTCTGAGGTGCCTACAGTGTTGCCAACTGTTCCGGAATGTTATGTTGGGCGTATTTTCATAGTAATTTATCACAAGTAAATGGGTGACAGTATGGTTATCGCTGCCACATTTCCGCTCCCCTTGTTCAACAGCTGCATTATTCGCATTTCAATTATTACATCATGCATATTCCAGAACGGTTGGCATCGTATGCCTGTCGTATTAAGATCAATTAAGCAAGAAATGCAAACAACATACATCAGGTCGATAAGAGGATAAAGTGGATGCTTTTGCACAATGGTGTCACACTCTCCCTCGACATGCTCCATCTCAAGCTACTAATCATTAAGCCTGTGTCACACTTTTGCATTTTTAACCTGCGTCGGCCTCGCGATTTTGGAAACTAAAAACATTCGACGGACAGCATACGCAGATCAGACGGTGGACTGACGTTCGGCTTGCGCTCAACGAACGTACGATGAGCGTCAGTCCACCGTATGGCCTGCGTCTATGTGCATCAAGGGAGCGTTTTTAATTTCCAAAAACGCTAGGCCGGCGCAAGCTAAAAACACAAAGGTGTGACGCAGGCTTTACACAATCTTCATTTTGCTAGCATCATGGCCGACTCGACGAGTCAAAACAGCGCTGGAGAAGACGAACATGATGAAGAGAAGCATGGAGGATGCAGGCCTTCGAGGGGCTGGAAGAGATGGATCATACTTGCTGGATTATTCCTGGTTTCGTTCTTGGAGGTTGGATCAATCCGGACTCTGTCTCTCTTCCTTGATGATCTCACCTTCCAGTTTAATTCCAGTACGACCTACATTGCAGCTATCTATGGCCTCGTCTCGGGAATGCCATATTTCCTAGGTAATTATAGGCGGAGTCATACCAGCAGGCTGATCCCATATCCTGCCCCCAAACCGCTCCAACAAGTTGTAATCATTATTGTTCTATTTCGCTTGAAAGTCGGAAGATTATTTTTCTCAATCTCAATTGCATAACATCATTGCTTAAACAAAACATTTATAGCTCATAGTTATGGTTCGAATGTAATATAATTCAGCTTGGCAGCAGGGTGTGATCAGCCTAATAGGGCAGTCACACTTAACAGACTAATCACATCCTGCTTAATCAACAAAATTGTAATTATTACTTCATATTTCGTTTGAAATCTGATCATTAGTGTCTGAAGGTTATTTTTCTCAATCTAAATTGCACAACTTCATTGATTAAACAAAACATTAATTCATTGTTCATAATTTAAATTTAAGACAATTTAGTTGGAAACGGGGCAGGATCAGCCTGTGGTATGACTGCCCGTCATTAGACCGTTACCAGCTCGGACATTCATGTTAAGACTGTCAAATAGGATTGGGCCATTCCACATGGGCGGTCATGGATTTACATGCCGCTTTTAGCTACACCTTTGTCTGTTACAGCGCGGTGACAGACCCGGTGAATCGCCTTAAACAGACTCTGAACATGCTCAGAGACCGGTGCTCGCAAATGGGAAGGAACAAACACAGACTACACGAATGGCTCCAAGTTTATGAATAATATCGTTAACGGAACTAGCATAACATACATGAGAATTTTCCAGTTTAAAAACAAAACGAAAAACAAAAACAAATTATATTATACTAACAGATTCCAAGCAAATTATCCACAACTTACGAACAAAATTAGAGACACTTTTAAAAGATATTTCCTGATTTTTCCCAATGTGGACTTGCCAATTTGCCTGTCTGTTAACGATTATAAATTATTTCCATCTCCAAGAGCAATAATGAGGATCGTTACAATGGAAAGAAATATTTCTTTGGCATTTCTTTGGTAATAATTATGTCTTTGGTCCACATAAAGCTAAAACTACCTATTTAAACATTAAACGTCGAACGTGAAAATGGAAAAAATTATGTTTGCCATGTCCTGGCTATGCCCCTGAACTGTATGTCATCATTTTAACTATTTCTAACATGACATGATTTGCTTTAAAAAAAAAAAAGACACAAAAAATTGTTCCAGATATCGTCGACTCTTCTGGAAATAGTGGGTTTTCGAAATTGGCGAACGGAGGGCTGTGGACGGTAATAAACGTCTGGGTGCGCATCTGATGTGCGCAACAAACGATGCGCACATGGATTACGCATGTGTTATTTGATGCGGACATTAGATGCGTACTCGTTTTCTTACCTCCATCCACTGTCATGTTATAACCCTCCGTCCACCAATTTTGAAACCCCAATAATAAGCCAATCGATAACGCAAATGAAACAATTGTCTTTACAGCATTGGTCAACCTTCCGTTGTTACGGCACTTCTCCGTAAGACAGTTTACGATGCTTGGAGGAGTCTTGTCATCAGGAGGTCTCATTGCAGCAGCATTTACCACTACAGCCCCGGAGATGACTGCAGCTCTCATTGTTTATGGTAAGTTTCTGTCAAGGTTTTCTAGTAAACAAAAGAAAATCATACATCGTTGCATTTTTGGTAATCAATCTCGTAATTACAGTTAAGTCACTCTAAAGGCCGACTGGCACCTTTGCGTTATTAGCATGCGTCGGCCGAGCGTTTTTGAAAATAAAAAAACTCTCCCTGGACGCGCAAAGACGCTTGTCATACGGTGGACTGACGCTCGTTGAGCTCAAGCCAAACGTTAGTCCATCAGCGTATAATGTGCGCTCGGCGCTCGAGGAGCGTTTTTAATGTTCATAAACGCTGGGCTGACACCCAGGTGATAATAGTTGGGTACCAGTAGGAAACTACCGTCTTGTGGTAAGTATTAATGGTGCTTGCCTAATAATTATGGATCCGATGGACAGTGTAATATTGTGGGCCTTTGGATCAATTACGATATAGGAACTTGTAAAGCACTCTATAAAAAAAAAGCAAATAAACAAACCGCGTATTGTTATTATCATCATTATTATTATCATTGTTATTATTATTATCATTATTAATATTATTATCATTATTATTATTGTAAACAAAATTACTTGTAAATCAACTATTCCGTGGGTAAAACTACTTTGACCAATGTTACCATTCATTTTCCTTTGGTTCGACAGGCATTGGATACGTCTTCATTGTCCTACCGACAAACTCCTGTCCTGCCGATTACTTCCCCGACCGATTTGAGATTGCTACAGGAATCTTCGTCTCTGGCGGGAGTGTAGGAGTCATGCTGTTGCCTTGGCTTTTTGAGACCGTGATCAAGGAGTACGGGTGGAGAGGGGGTCTTCTGTTGCTTGCTGGAATCAATACGCATTTTATTCTTATCGGGTCATTGCTGAAACCAACTAAGAAGCAACGTGCACGTAAGGATAGTAGCCTTCGAGAAGAAGCAGAAGCAGAAGTGTCTGGCCGTGTGAACGCTTGCTTTGAACCTGATCAAAATGATCCAGCTCAAAATGTCATTGCTACCGAAGATGGGGACATTAATCCCAGGAGTCCGGGAACAGCATTACAAGACATACAAACACAGATTCAACATGAATGCTACGACGTTACAGCGGATAATCAAGCGAATGAGATGAAAAGGGACATAGAGGCGGAAGTGATTGTCACAGATAACGCAAATCAAAGACCTTGTTGCAGCTGTATTTCTTCCGCGTTTAAGTTCTTCAAGGAACATCCCACCATGATATTAATGTGCATCCAGGTTTATCTGTTCGCTCTTCCGTATGGTACCTGGCTGCTCTTCACCATCCCCAACGCTCAGGCGAAGGGACTAACCGAACTCCGGGCTACCCAGCTCTCAATTGCAGGTGGAGTCGCGAACTTCCTCGGACGCTTCAGCTGTGGCTTCATCACCTCCAGAAAACTAGCCAGGATTGAGGTGTGGTATATGATGGCCAATGTGGTATCAGCAACTGCATTCTTCTTAAACTACATAGCCAATTCGTTCTGGTTCCTCTTGATCCTTTCAATGATGTTTGGATACACAATTGGTTTCAAATCTCCTGCACAGTTTACCCTTGTCATGAATGCCGTTGGCCAGGAATACTTCAAGACAGGAGTTGGCATATTGTTTGTATGTGGTGGTTCGGCTTTCCCCGTCCTTGGATTTATAGCTGGTTTGTAAACATTCTTTTCTACCATTTTCTACGTGATGTTGGATAGGCACTTATGGGTCTCAGGCGGGAGACACCGCGCATGCACAGACGGGATTCTTCGCTGAATTTTACTAACTTTTAGCGATGCGAAAGGAAAATTTGAAAGGAAGCGAACGTACGAAGTGAGATGAATGTAGGAGGTGAAGCGAATGAAGAGGGAGCTAGGTTTTAGAGATTAACAGGGTATTTTTTTAAAGGAGCGGAGGCGATCAAAGAATAAAAAAAGCTTTATAAAGCTCTTTGAGAATCACGTCCGTCTGTGCTGCCTATGAAGGTAGCCTACAACCGCGCTCCCTGTCTCCCGCCTGAGACCCATAAGTGCCTACCGTGATTGTTGTCACAATTTCCTCAACATTTTGCTACTAGCCTCATCCATAATCAGTAGTATTAATTCTTTAAAAGCATCCCACCGCCAATCAAAACTTCTAAACCCCTAATTTTGGTGAATTTTCAGTCATGCCACTCCTGAAATGCAGATCTTCATTCGAAAAGATTCTGGGCTATATTCTGTCAGCACAACTGTTTATTAAAATATATCGACCAGATGTTATGCCCTTGATAGTTGCAAATTGGTCTGGATGGGCACAAGATAAAGTATATTAAACATTGATACCAATAGATGTGGAAATCATGTTGCCAAAGCTTTTATAATGAGTCCTTTTTAAGTAAACTCATTGTTGCCATGACTTCATGATTAGAAAGTTTATTCAGAAATTTTTAGGGACCAAATCTCCCTTGTAAAGTGATCGATAAAGGGAAATTTGTGTACTCGCGAAAAGGTACTCAAGTCTGTTAGTATTCCGTTTGATGTATAAAATATGACGCACACTATATCGTAATGGTATATCTGTATATATGTCATATATATGTCATATATATATACATGTGGTGGCATGTATATACATACATAACAACTTTGACTACTTTCAAAATTGGTGAGCATGCTATTATTTTTTTGCGCTAAGCCTTAGACGTTGGTTAATCGAATTTGATGATATTAATCGAAATAAATGATTTACGTGAATATATTTCTCCTTCATCTTTTTACAGGAGCGATTTATGACGCAACCCAGTCTTACAACATAGCCTTCTGCGTGATGGGGGGTTTGGATCTCTGCGCTGGCCTCCTTATCCTCTCTCCTCTCGCTTGGAAACGCTTCTGCACAAGAACTATCGATAAAAGTCAATAAATCATCACTTCTAGTACAGCATCAACAATAAGAGTGTTTAAATTGATAATGATGGATTCGTATAGTAATCTTATATCAATCATGATAATCCCCCCCCCCACTACGTACAGAGCGACAATTCGTATTTTGCTTCACGGAGAGACGGTTATCAAGGCGTAATTGAATGTTGCAAGAAACCATGAACGTCTTGATTTTCATCAAAACATGTTCTTCTGTTAGAATGCATGTATGAATAAGACACGTTTTTTGATAGACGGGTTTACTAATAGATGCAAAGTTTATGCAAACCTCTAACACAACGGCTATTCTTCACAACCGGGAAGCTTATCCGGTACTTGCCTCACAGAGCAACAAGCAATGTATGCAAATTGTATTCAAAGTCAGTACATGTTTTTACAAAATACCGCGTCACTACGTTTATTATCAACAAACATGCATGAATTTGAATCAATTAGTGAAGTGGTATATTGTTGACATGTTGGGATTTCTCTTTCTTTATGTTACACTACCCTTTGGTTACCGACACTACGTGAAAATATGAACGAAACAGTGGATATGGATCTTGCCGAATGTAATGAGTGTCAGGAGTGGGATGTGAACCGGGGCCTCAACGCTGAATGTTCCCTTGGACTTCCAAATAGGGACCTTTAGCATGTACAAGACGGTAGTGCCGATCACAACGTTAGCTCTAAGGTCCATTCAAGAAGTAGTGTTGGTGCACCCTTCTGGAACGGACCTTAGAGCTTACGTTGTGATCAGCCATACCGTCTTGTACATGCTAAAGGTCCCTAATTTGATTTGTAGGACGGTATGTATCAATCAGATCATGAAAACAAAACGATTTTAGAAGGTTATGAAAGAAGTAGATCTTATGAAAAGAGACCAGAAAAAAGTGAATGTACACATGAAAATTACGATATTATCGCGTAATAAACTATATTAAAAGACATTTACTTGATATATCAGTTGGGACAATCATATTTTCAAATTCTGAATGATATGAATTCATACATAATTGATGCAACAGCTTTTTCAACTATTGAAAGAAATAATTCCAAAATATCCTTTCGTTCTTTTTTACCCACTTAACCATTACGTTAAGAGCACAGCATCATGAAAAGGAACAGTTACTATTGACATTTTGTCAAAGTTTGAATGCATATCATATGTACACTATTAGAATTGGTCAGCATGGTGTACTTCCTCACAATTGATTATATTGAAAATCAACAACTTTACTGACACTTTACTGAAGTGAATTTGAACAATTATCAACAAAATATCACCGTTGCGTGAATCGATCTTGAGTCCTGATAACCTTAGGCCCCAGTCACATAGGGCCCCGAAATCAACATGATTCAACACGATTCTTTGTTCGCAGGCAGTTAACTGTGAATTAATAAAGAGTCGTGTTCAATCGTGGTGATTCTTGGCCTCTATGTGACTGGGGCTTTAACAACTGCCCCTGAACGAAGAGGGACACAAAACTCGGATCGCAAAGTAATCAACTAGACTAAGAATCGTGTTGAATAGTGTTGATTCCGGGCTTTGATGTGACTTGGGCTTTACAAACTTAGAGGGTGTTTCTCAAAATCAACTGCAAATCAACTGCAACTTACACGATTGAACACGACACTTTGTTCAGTTCATAGTTAACTACCTCCAAACAGAGAGTTGTGTTGAATCGTATTCAGTCGGTTATGTAACTGAACATACGTAAGATCTTTTAGAGTGTGTATAAGTTGAATAGCGTTTGGGCCTTTCCCTTTAGAACATTCATTCATGCACTGAAAACAAATTCGGCTGGGTTGTAGTTATTACTCGGGTTTTTATGTGTGTGTTCTTTTTTTAAAGGATATACTATAAAGTTCCATTACGCACTTAATGTGTAGTACAAACTCAACCAAGATAAGTAAAATTAAAACAGTATCTTATTACAAATATGGAATATGATTATTAAGTAATTGCAAAAAAAAGAAAGAAAAGTACGGGTAATATAAACCCAACTGATGTCTTTTTTAACAATCTATATGATAGAAAAACTTCGATTTTCTCAATTGGTTTTGTGGCGCGAATGACAATAGCCTATGGCGGGTTGGACTCACGGAATGGATGTCGCGTCTTTTTTTGTGCTGCATTTTGAGAATACTTACTTAATTAAAGTAAATACTCGAGTAGAAGATACCCAAATTATATTGGACCCCCCCCCCCCTTCTCCTCCACCTTATCAGGCTCCGTTGAATAAGATCTTTTAAAAAAGAGAAAATATACAAAACGCAATGTAGTTCGTTTTTATTATCATTATTTCTTAAATGTATATTATTTCACCACCAATTTTTGTTATGTTCTGTTGAGGTGAATTAAATAAATGAATCTAATATACAGATACATGTGCCTAAAAATATGGGATGTCCTCACGCCGCCCCCCCCCCCCCCCCCCCCCCCCCGGGTCTACCAGTACCAAAGGTCACAATTATCAACGGATGGAAGCATATAGACCAAACTCAGGATAAACATGATCTTTGGACTTTAAACCCAGTATAGTAACAAAACCGCTGAGAATTTTTTTGTAATAAGATACGATATTAGCGTGTTTTAGATTGCAATACAGTCTACATTTGTCGTTCCTATGTTTAGTACAAAGTTAACCTTACTTTCTTAATTTTATAATGGCTAGCATTTTTTACTCGATTGGACTCAAATGCGACGAGTGCGGGAATAATGATAGTGACGAAACACAAGGATACAAAGTCGTTCAGCAACGTCATTTATGTCCGACTTGCGCCCGAAACCTGGCAACCGCCATCTTGGCTGATGTATCTCATGCAGCAATTAAGTGGCCATGTCCGCAACACGAGCGTAAAGAGGTGGAACTGTTCTGTTCTAAATGTAAAGTGCCAGTATGTCACACGTGTGCATTGACAATACATCATGGACACCAGATGCAGGATATCGAAAAGTTCTTCAACGAGAACAAAGAAAGCGTGAAACAAGATGTCGAAAAGATTTCAGCAAAACGGACCGAAGCCCAAGTCTTCCTGGACAAAGCCACGTCGTATTCTGAAGATATAAATAGCCACTTCACTGATATCAAGCACAAGATATTGGCAACATTCGACACAAAGTCCCATGACCAAGACGAGCAGAAAATCAAGCAGATTGCCCGAGTGAACTCTGAAGCGGATGAGTTAATAAGACAAATAAATGAAAAGCGTCGACTTGACCTAGGCGAAATCAATGAACAATATGACAAAGAAAGTAGCGTTTTGTCCAAAAATCGAGACGATATCCTGTCGGACTTGAAAGACATCGAGGTTAATGTTTGCCAAAGAGCTTCCGATTCCAAGACATCTGCAGAAGCCACATTGATTGAGTTAGAAAGTGCAGCAGCCATTGCAGAATCTCTTCTGGTGGATTGCGATGGGAAGGCCCTCCATGAGAAAGTAGCCAACATTCATCAGCTTAGCATGGACAAGCTTCCACAGTTAGATCACAAACAACTTGATGAAATTGTGATGGTGGCAAAGAAGATTCGCTTTAAACGCGTGGATGACAAGCAAACAATTGGAATGCTGACTGGCAAGAAGGCTTCATTTGAGATGGTTAAGACGGTGAATATTCCTTCAAATATCGAGGAGCCATTCCTTCTTGACTCGATGGATGAACAGACAGTGGTCTTCCGGAATGGTAACGGATCGACCATGTATAGCATCGACATTGATTCTGGTTCTGTAGAAACACTTCTGGCTGCAGATAAGTCTCGGGGCATTTGGGATTTAGCGGTTCTCCCTGACAATGGTATCGCTTATAGTGATTACAACTCTGGACTAATTAAAATCTACGATAACGAGTTTAACTATGAAAGATCTGTGGGCCTACCTAACGACGAATCCCGCGTTGCCTTCTTGAATATAGACAGGAAAGGCAAGTTGCTTGCTGCAAGCCATAACACCGGCGAGATTCATGTGATCGACCCAAGTACAGGAACACACCTACGAACAATTACAGACATAGAGTGCAAACCAATGATGGGTTGTGGTACACTTACAAATGGAGATATCATTGTTCGCTCTGGAAACTCTAAAATCTGCAAGATATCCCGAGTCACGGGGGACTTGAAGATGAAACTTTCCCTTGATGACTGGAGCAGAAGGATTAATTTCCATGTTGGCAAAGATGACATGATCTACGTCACGTATCGTAGGGGATTAAACGAAAATCACACTGGAATTGTAAGTGTTTTGTCCTATGATGGGGTCATGCGAAAGGATAATATCATCGAGTTTCCAACATCGTATCTCTACCGCTACCATCCGAGATGCATTGTTCCCGTCAAAGGCACCGTCATCATCCTCAATGGCAACGTCCTCCTCGTTTACAAGGAAATGCCAGGAGTCAAAGACCTGTGAAACTGAATATCCAAAGATACGCATTTGGGTCTAGAATGATTTTTCTTTTCCATTTCCGTTTTGTAGATAATGGAAATACAAATAAACCATAGTAAAGGCCTTTATTATGGAATCTTAAAAGTGCCATATGCAGATGTCCAGATAGTAGTTTTGTAATGTCAACATCTTGGGGAAAAGATGATCAGAGGAAAAGATCTTTGATCTCGTCAAGTTAAGAGAATT
>BQKZ01008234.1:10417-26206 GCA_036244855.1 Temnopleurus reevesii | reverse complement strand
TCGACCGGCCGCGACTGCTCGTGTGACTTGAGATTCGGTGAAGACCAACCCAAGCTGCGCTACAAGATCTGCGCAGGTTAATTGTGACGTCATCAAACTTCAGTCGAGTTTCCGAAAATTCAAAAGTTGGGAATATCGTTGCCCCAGATAAAGAGAAAATCACTGTTTAATGTTTTAATTCCCAAGTTAGCTGACTTGTTCTTTTCCTCCCAACAACCAAATTATTCAGTGGCTGGTTGTTTAGTCAAAAAAAAAGTTTAATGACATAATGATGTTTACAAGCACGTGTCAAAATGTATTAAGTTAAAATGATTTGGACCACAACAATTTTATGAAAGGGGAGGAAATCGGATAAAAGGCAGTATTTAAATACTGCTGGAGAGAATTGTTATATTTGTTCTAGACACCAAGATTTAACTAATGTTTTATGCTGATATTCTTATTCATTGAAGATGTGCGTCATCAACGTATGATCTCTTAATTTACGTATGTCGATGTGACATAAATACTCATTAGTATGTTCGCTTTCAATATGTAATATGAAATCAATAAATATGCTAGTATAGAAAATGGTCTGGTTTCGCATCTTCATTGTTACATTTATAACAAAAGGAATATTATGTTCATCTGAACTACATTCATGGTTTTGCAAAGTTCCTGGTACATTCAATTTAGGTTCTCGCACGGTAGGTAAAATGGGGCAATATTGTACTTTGTAACATTAGGAACATGCTTTTTGGTGCAACATCACACATTTTTTTATTAGAATACAATATACTTCAAAATATCTTAATCACTTGTGATTGTGGGATTCGAACCCATGCTAAGAGGGATCGATTCATTCCAAGCCAAACTTTTTACCTACTGAGCTAGTAGCTGCTTTCAACCGATAGATAGATTCACATTAGATCAAACATAGATTCAGTAATCTGGAACGGTAGAGACACATTTCCCGTCTACTCAATAAGAGGAAAGACGCTCCGCGTACAGATCCAAGTATCCGTTTGATGCCGCCGAAATGTTTGACGTCCTAATGTCCATCAATCAATGAGAGCAGCTACCTAGCTAAGTCGGTAGAACGTATAGTTTGACTTGATGCAATAAAAAGTTCTGCGGGTTTGAACCCCACAACTCCTACGTTTTGAAAATATTTTGTACTTGTCCCTTCATGGAAATATGCAATGTTGTACGTACGTTTAAATTACTGTAGTGAACTTGACCGAGGTTTTTCTGAAGCTTTCAGTTTTTTGCCCATTTCATTTTACTCCGTTCACTCACAACGCGATTGTGGTGCATATGAAACAAACTATTAATATGACAATGCACAGCGTTCAAACCGAATGTTGGCTGTATTTTTACAAACTTCACATCAGATTTGCTGCAATTGTACATAATTATTTGTATTTTTACCATTCAAACAATGTGATCCAACAACGTGATTTCCATATCAGAAAGGATAATTTATTTCGCATTTACATTCAGAAATATCATTGCACTTTTAGTGATGTTTTCATGCTTGAAATGGAATTCACAAAATCAATTCAATATGAATTAGTCAGTATCTTTTGCATAAACATGTCCTGGTAATCGACGTTTTAGAACCTGAAATTACGATACAGGAATCATTAAAATGCTAAATATAATATTGCAAATATCCGATAATGTCTCTGCAAACGATTTGCTTATAATTGATTCCGATTCACCTGTTTGAACTATTTATTCCGCAATGTTCAATTCCGGGGAAATTTGGGCGAGATTCCTCAGAGTAGAATCGGTCTGCAATTAGTCAGCGACACCATTTTGTAATACCGCCCTCAACCCGCAAGCTCTGTAGAACCTGTCTCCACGCAGTCGTGTGTCGCACCAACAGAGCTCGTTCGTCTCGGGTTTGACGCACACTGAAAAAGAAAAGAGAAAGACAAATAGGAAAATCTGATATTAAAGTCATTTACTCATCTTCTTTCTTTATATTCCTCTTTGCTTTCTTTTTCTTTTCCTTCGTTACCTTCTTCTTCTTTCCCTTATTCTTAATTTTCGTCTTCGCCTTATCATTATTTCTTCTTCTTCCTCTTCTGCTCCTTCATCATCTTTGCCTTTCTTCATTACCTTTTTTTTTCCTGTTTCATCTATGTATTCTTCCTTTTTATCATCCTTTGTTTCTTATTCTTATTGAAAAGTTAATAAAACAAAACAAAAAACTCTCTTTCAGTATACAAAATAATAGAGATAATCATGAAAATCAAAATAAAATTTTAACTCTTTAGGTGGGTGGTAAAATTGATTGAAATCTTCTGGCTGTGGAACAAAATATAAAACCTTTACATTTGCCATATAATACAGTCGATTACACCTTTTNAAGATATTCCGATTGAAGGTGTATTTGTTCAATTTTGAACGAATTCGATTGGCGTCGAAAAAAAAATGAAACACAAATAATCACAAATTAATGTCAATTAATCAATCTCAATTCGTGATTCGGATTTCTTATCTTCTATTAACTTAGCATGTAAATAAGAATCTTTCAATTTGAAAGGAAAAATTTTGGAAGTGTTTTAACGTCCTGATTGGCACGAAATGAAACGGCCACTTTTGTTGGTTAATTTTTTGTCGCAAAATTAAAAAAAAACTTGTTTGAATTGTGAATAAATGAAAATAAGCCATTTGGGCAGCGAGCAGCCAACAAAAAAAAATGAACATCTATTCAATGAATTGAATGCAACTCTCAACGAGAAAACGTTATAAGCCAATACACAAGTACTTACCGACTTCTTGTCTGCGTTTCCTCACTGTCAACGCATCATCAGGAAGGGACTTTCCCAAAGCTTCTACAGGGGCATCCCCTCTTTTTACCTCCTCTAGCTGGTCATACGTATTCCAAAGGTCGTCTCCATTGGCCAATGATGCCATGATTGTAGAGAGGAAAATGACCAAAGTGACGATGAGCAATTTGAAAGTAGTATTGGCCATTCTTCAAAAGAGTCTGCAAATTCAAAAGTTTGTTCATAAATTCAAACATTTAAAAAATAAAGAAAAATCCGAAATATCGCAGAAACCTAAACGCTTAAAGTAATTTGAATTCTGTTGGTTTATCCATTTACCTCAAACAAACAAATAAGAGAAATTGCCACATCCCTCATCGTAAAAAAGTACAATCGGCATTGGCAAATTATTGACTATTTCCAAGAGAAAAGTGAAACAAGTAAAACTGCCAACCAATGTTTATCAACAAACTGTTTCTAAAATTTGGAATTGGGATATATTCAATTTATTTTCTTCAAAATGCAAACTTTTTGCTGAATAACCTCTTTGTATTTGTATTTGTATTTTAATCACGGTAAAAGCCTGCTATCAGCTAAAAGCTGCTTTTCAGCAAGGCCGTGAACAAGGTAGAACATACAAAATAGGTAGTACAAACAAAATTATAACGGAAACTTAAAAGAAGAAAAATAAATCATCAAAACCATACAAACTAAAATATAACATGTAAACAAAATTTACAAAAACATAAACGTAAGGTTTTACAGAACGTAAGCTAATCGGTTCCGAAAAATAAACAAAATGAATGAATATATGCTGCGTGTACGAGGGAGGGGGGGGTTAAGTGAGCGTTATGAGACGTGCGAATGATACTGGATTTTTTTTTCTATTCGGGTTGATGCGGGTAAGTTGTTAAACAATTTGGAAGCTGAATATAGAGGGCTGTTTGCGAAATAATTTGAGCGAGGTTTCGGTAATTTAATTTGATGGTCTGTGTTTCGTAAACTATACTTATGGGATTTCAATCGAATGCGATTGCAGAGAGCAGGTGGGGCAAGATCATTTACTAATTTGAAAACACTTATAATTGAAAGCTTATCCCACCTTTCGTTTAGTTGATCAATTTTAAGAATATCATATAATGTAGCTCTGTTAAAAGTGTTATTGACTTCTAATACGGACCTTAAAGCTCTGTTCTGTAAAACCTGTAGGCGATCAAGCTGGCCCTTGTTCCCATGTCTCCAGATTATACAACAATAATCGAAAATTGGTTGAATCATGGACTTATACAATTGAAGGGCTGTATTTCTGGAAATATGAAATCTTATGCGTTTTAAGGAGTAAATTGTCTGAAGAACTTTTTTCTCACATTGTCTATTTGAGGGGTCCAAGTTAGAGAGCTATCTAATATGACGCCTAAGTATTTACATTCCATTACCCTATGCAGTTCATTGTTGTTCATTTTTATTTTTACTTTTTCAAATAATCGTAGGTTTGATTTGGAACCTAAGAGCATAAATTGACATTTACTACTATTGACCAAGAGTTCATTATTCAAGAGCCATCTGGAGATCAATTTCAAATCTGTATTTATAACTAATTCTAAATCTCTTGGATATAATTCTTTCAGCCACAAATGACTGTTCCATGCAAATTTGATGAAATTTTAATATTTTTGTTCATTTGAAGTGCACATGACTGTAACCTAACCCTCGAATTGATCAACCAATTACTAAAATGAATTGGGGGTCAAAAATTTAAGCTCGATACTAAACAAATATTTGTCAAATTTTCATGAAATTTGGAGCAAGTAAGATTTGATTACATAAACAGAATCCCATTGAGGTAGATTTTTAAAGCGATTATCAAGTACTTGCAAAGAACTTCAATTTGGAAAAATGAATGATTAAAATAATCTTATGTTACAAACAAAGCACAACGTGACTTGTGTAGACAAGNTGATTGGCACGAAATGAAACGGCCACTTTTGTTGGTTAATTTTTTGTCGCAAAATTAAAAAAAAACTTGTTTGAATTGTGAATAAATGAAAATAAGCCATTTGGGCAGCGAGCAGCCAACAAAAAAAAATGAACATCTATTCAATGAATTGAATGCAACTCTCAACGAGAAAACGTTATAAGCCAATACACAAGTACTTACCGACTTCTTGTCTGCGTTTCCTCACTCTCATCAAATTATCAGGAAGGGGCTTTCCCAAGGCAGCTGCAGGGGCCTCCCCTCTTTTTTCCTCTCCGAGCTGGTCAAACGTATTCCAGAATTCGTCTCCATTGGTGAGTGATGCCATGGTTGTGGTCAGGCAAATGGCCAAAGTGACGATGAGCAATTTGAAAGTAGTATTGGCCATTCTTCAAAAGAGTCTGCAAATTCAAAAGTTTGTTCATAAATTCAGAAACCTAAACGCTTAAAGCAATTTGAATTCTGTTGGTTTATCCATTTACCTCAAACAAATAAGAGAAATTGCCACATCCCTCATCGTGAAAAAGTACAATCGGCATTGACAAATTATTGACTATTTCCAACAGAAAATTACAACAAGTAAAACTGCCAATTAATGTTTATCAACAAACTGTTTCTAAAATTTGGAATTGGGATATATTCAATTTATTTTCTTCAAAATGCAAAATTTTTGCTGAATAACCTCTTTGATATAATTCTTTCAGCCACAAATGGCAGTTCCATGCAAATTTGATGACATTTTAATATTTTTGTTCATTTAAAACACAAATGACTGTAACTTAACCCTCGAATTGATCAGCCAATTACTAAAAATGAATTGGGGGTCAAAAATCTACGCTCGTTACTAAAATAAATATTTTTCAAATTTTCATGAAATTTGGTGTAAGCAAAATTTAATTACAAAACAGAATCCCATTGAGGTAGATTTTTATCTACTCCAGGGTTGGAATTGCGATACAAATTGAAGAGGACAAATAATTGTACCTGACTTTTGCAAATATCAAAGATTTGAAAATTTTCTGGTATAAAGAAATTCGAAAGAAGCTTCCGTATAGGATTATTAGGGACAGACAATGTCAAGATATGCTGTATTTTATATACTGTATTTAGCCCAATTAGACCTACCAGTAATCAGTTAAGAATTGTAGACATCTTAGAAACCCCTTGTCTTTGGGAACGGGTTATTATTCGGTGAGAATGCACGACTCATTTCATCTGGTGTTGTTTATTTAAATTAAAGATACATCCCATGTATCATAAAGATTTTCCTATTTAATAAAAGAAGCAGGAAATTGTGGAAATGTATCTCTACTGAATAATAGATAATTGCTGAAAGTAAACTTACCTATCTATCATAGAAGATGATGATCCAAGAAATTAAACTTTGAAATGTTCCTTCTGTCGTTGCTTTTCATCTTTTATACCAGCCATGTGAGCTACTCAGCATGCGTCCAGTTAATGATGATCGGCTCATGGTATTTGAGGAGCATCTCCGTGAAATTTGATTTGGAGTTTTGAAGGGGGAATCCCTCAATTTTGTTAAAGTGTAGAAAATGCAGAAATGTAACTGTCGTCTTTTCTTGACTTATCGCGCAGAAAATCTGTGCCCTAGCGGTTCAAGGTGCACGACTTTCAGTCAGTAGGTCATTGATTCTAGTTCCAGGCAGAGCGATTATCTACTTTATGAATATGATTATTTATGCATATAATGCTGCACTCCACTCAGGGTAGGGAAATCGTGTATGAACATGAATTCATAAGATAAAATCACACCATATAAATTGCGTGCACTTATAATCGATGACGTCACTAACTTTTGTTTAAAAAAAATCTACTAATGATTGAAAACAACAGACGTTTGTATTAAACCTTTACTAACAAACAGAATTTACTGAACTCAGTAGCCAAAGGGTTCAGGCTTTGGGCAGTGCTAACTGCGTTTGGGACTCTAACATTTCGTAACCGATGTTCTCCCTGAAGCCCTGTGTGACTAAATTTGTTTAAAAACCATTTCCAAAGACCAGTGAAGGCGGGAGATTGTTGTGACGGAACACTTTGTTCTCTATCATGTCTATTTCATCTGACAGTCAACAATGCCAAGCTCCATTTCGAGCCCCTTTCACCCCTTATAGCTTCACCAATATTAATAATTTGTGTTGGCTTCTGTGCCAAGCCTAAGTCAATGGCGTGTTAACAAATCGCTGTGATGGAACCAGTCTAATAATTACAGGTGGTAGGGATGATGATACCATTTTTAGACATGAAATGTAAGAATATAAGCACCGTTTTATGTCATCAAACTTTGAATTTATTTTGTATCACTCGTTACACGTGTTTTTAGCTGAGATCACAATGCACATAAACATGGAAACTGGCTTGTGTCAATCATCTGTCATCAATCACATTCAAATTGCTGAAATATAAAATCATCAATGGCACGGGATCTAAGGATAGAAATATCAGAGTCACAAAACTGCACCCCTCTTTTTTTCTTCTTTTCTTCTTCTTCTTTTTCTTCTTCTTCTTCCTCTTCTTTTTCTTCTTCTTCTTCTTCTTCTTCTTTTCCTGTAGTTCTTGTTCTTCTTCTCCTCCCCTCCTCTCTTCTTCTTCTTCTTCTTCTTTTTCTTCTTCTTCTTCTTCTTCTTCCTCTTCGGCAACCTCTCCACATTCCTGCTTATTTTTTCTCCCTCCTCATCTTTCTATCCCTCATCCCTCTTCGCTATTTCATATTCATCTTCTTCCTCATCTCCTCCTCACCATATTTCTTTCTTTTCTTCTTCTTGATCTTGTATTCCCCGTTTGAATTTCTTCATGGAGGCGTCGTGGTGTAGCGATTCTGACTCTTGCCTTTCAACGCGAGGATCGTAGGTTCGAATCCTACCCATGGCGTTAATTATGTTATTAAAAGAAATTCATCCACATTGTGCTGTACTCAACCCAGGTGAGGTGAATGGGTACCTGGTAGGAATATTTATTCTTTGAAATGCCATGTGCGCTGGTGTACGCCAGGCTAAAGCCAGGGTAATAATAATGCAAAGCGCCTTGAACACTCCGCAGAGTGGATAAGTGCGCTATATAAATTGCATCTATTATCATTATTATTATAACCTTATTTTTCTTCATCTATTTTATCTTCTTTGTAAGTTTTCATTTCCCCCTTATCTTTATATCAGTTATCATTTGGCTAATAACAGAATACGTTAAATTCCATACGATGGCATGGTATACACCAGCAAATAACGCTCATTACTTGACCTTCATTGGAGTATTATGTTGGAGCTTACCAACCTTGAAATTATCCATCCATGCGAAGACAAAACATCTTGAGTTCATGAAAGCAAGGTTATTATTAATTGCACAGGAGGGGGTTGTAAGATCTTATGATTCGTTATCTGTCATCATGTTCTAGTCACACATTCTTAAAGGGAAACCAAGCCTTGGAATTCGCGTGCTCTCATTAAATGGAGAAAAATAAGTTGAACAAACTGTGAAGATTTGAGCAAAGTCGGACAACCCGTTCAAAAGTTATGAATTTTCAAAGTCACAGAGATATGATGATCCCTATCGCTCATGGGGATCCGTGCGATCGGTAAATTCGACGGAATATGTGACGTCATGTCGGACAACTCCTCAGTTCACTCTGTATAAAGAAAAAAATCACAATTTCTCCTATTTGGGGGAAAAGTGAACAAAATGTCGATTTTCGGTTAAGGTATAGTATATGTGTATTGATTCTGCATGTATTTTGAGAAGAATGATGTTGCAACCTTACTCTGAATTTCACATTAATCCATATTCAAAATTTCTATGTACAAAGTGAATGAGGAGTTATCCGACATGACGTCACGTATTCGGTCAAATTTGCCAATCGCACGGATTCCCATGAGCGGCAGTGATCGTCAAATCTCTGTGAATTTGAAAATTCATAACTTTTTAACAGGTTGTCTGATTTTGCTCAAATTTTCACAAGTTGTTCATCTGATTTTTCTCGATTCAATGAGAGCACGCTAATTCCAGGGGTTGGTTCGCCTTTAAGATTATTGCAGAAAAGTTTACCTAAACCTGATCATCTTACAATTGTCTACATAGTTTAACATCTTTCGAATTTGATGGTAGAAAAGTCGGAAAGCACTGAAGAGTATTTTTTCATCCAGTCCAAAAGAGTGCTTGACTCCGAGAATTCTTTGGAGTTCGACATCGCAATATGCTCTGGGTAATTCGCAGACCACGCCATCTACGGACTGCCTAGCTCGCAGTAGACTGGCGTTTTGCCAATGCCCCAGTCAAATACAGGCCCCGACTGAACACGATTCAACACGACTCTTTGTTCGCAGGCAGTTACCTGTAAACTGAACAAAGCGTCGTGTTGAATCGTGTTGCCTCCAAACTTCTACGTGACTGGGGCCTAAGCTCCCATCATAACAACAATAAAAACACATTGATGTACGAAATAAATGAAAGTGTGTGTAGCAGATCTAGATGTTCGCATATTTCATAAGCCCATGATATGTGCATTGATTTTCTACCGTCCAATGATTTCGAAAACAACATAAGAAAAATGTGACCAGTCTGTTGCAAAACACTATACATTATGCACTGGCTATAATAGCGCAACTTGAAATGCATCAATGTATATATCAAAAAATGACTAATATATCATTTTACACAATGGAAATCTAACGTTCATGTGAGCAAACAACAATAAAGCCGCATATGAAGAAAGCTAAACTGCGCTGTTCTCATGTTCTAGGAAGAGCATACTTTTTTATCATTATTATTCGCGTTTATAATATTATTGTACAGATCAATATTTTTATTTACATTTATGATTTAAAAACCTCAAAAGGATATCTGAAAATAATAATTTGCTGATTGATAATATACATAAAACTGCCCCCCCCCCCCCCAAAAAAAAAATAAATAAATAAACATGACATTGAAAATGTGTTCAATTTCCACCTCATTGAATTTTAGACATTTTTCTCATGATGAATCAAGAGGCGAATTACGCGAATACTAGCTAACACTTTAAACCAATAAGGACTTGCACAACAACAAGAATGCACTTGCATTAAAAAAAAGTTAGGCACGGAGCCCAAATCTGATTTAGGCTCCTTTCGTTCATTGTGAAAAAGCAGTTTTTTGCTTTTATTTCCTTAATCAACGTTCCATACCAAGTCAGATATCATTAAGGTACCCTTTAACACATTGACTACTAAATACTGGCATTCCCATAGAGTGAGTGCAGGGAGGACAATGTTTCCAGTAATCAACGGGGTAACTTAAAAGCTCAATCATTATTCCCGCCAATCGTCACCTTCTCTGTCTTCATACCTGCGTCGCTGATCGGTTCAACGCGCGGACGTCGCCGACATCTTAAGAAGATCTCCCTAAACTCCTTCATCCTCCACCAATAAGCCATCGAGTTAACCACAGCGCTGAGAACACTCGACAACGTCGAGAGAAAAATCAACGGACCCCATTCCTTGGTCATCACCAGCATCACCCAGTACGCAGCGGGGAGTACCGCCAAGAGGAAATTCGCGCCATAGACCAACGCGATCGTCTGCAGGATCCGGCCATTCTCCTCCTTCCGTTGCTTAGAGATCAATCCCGCGGATGGGGTTCGCGTGACGCTCCGGTAGATGGAGAAGTATGCACAACCCGTGAAGATGGTGGTTGCTATGGACGCGATAGTTAGGATTAGCAGGAACTGGCTGGTGGCGCAGTGCAGGTAGCCAGGGACGCCGAGGATGAATACCAGGGTCCAGGTGAAGACGCAGGATGCAATGCAGCGGGGCGTGGTGATGATGCCCCGGGTGCCGAACGGGTCGATGCTGATGGTGATGAGCTGGTAGACAGCCACCATGAGGATGCTGATGTTGGAGATGAGGCTTGCGAAGCATGGCGTGTAGACCAGCAATTCACAGAAGAAGCTGCAGCTCTGCAAATAAATGGGGAATGTTATTTAGAAGTTGCAGACAACTGACCTTTAAAAGTTGTTCGACATGGTTGAAGTCCTCATCTTGACCGAATTCGCCCATGCCTACTATATGCTTCAATCGAGAGCTAGGCTGACGGAGAATACAGATACAGATGATTAAAAATTGTATTTAACTTTTGCTATTGCACAAATTCATGTTAAAACTTTCTGTCCGCCCCTCCCAACTACATTTACAGTGACATATTTAGTTCCAAATGAAATATGTTGACTTACCCGAATTATTCTGTTGACGTGAAAGCGTGATAACAACACAAAATACATGTACATATTTCTTATTGAATATATTGTGAATTAATCATATCTTTCTATAGATATTTGTTTCCTTTTCCTTACTGATAATGCTTGAGACTTTAGATTCATGAATATGTATCGAATTACATTGATTCATCGAGAATTTATCATTATTATTATTATTATCTGTGTGTAAAATTACACAAATATCTCCATTTAATGGTTGCAAATCTTACCGCTAAATCGGATGGCATTAGAACCCGCAAACCGACACTTATCGCAGTGATCAGCCCTGCCACAGTTATATTCGCTGGAAATATATGGTGTTCTTTGTGCAGTCTCTTGTTGAAGATAACAACCAGCAGTGTGGCTCCCGTTGCAACAATTGCAACCGCAGTAACCACATTGAGGAACACCCTTGAGGAACTATTCACGTTTCCGTATACGCTGCCAAAGTACGAGTTGTACTCATAGGTACCTTGGTAGCTACTTTGGTTTCCATAGTCATTCCATGTGGTGATGTTCCGCTTCATTGAGGCATTGTGGCCAACGCCGTGTTCGTGTGCTAGCGAACTACTGTGGTTTAAGTTATGCACTTGAGGCTCGTCGCCATAGCCCCATCCGGGATCCATCGTGTGTATGTGAGGTGTCAAGTAGATTTTCCGTTTATAAGACCATGACAAATATTATGCTTTTAATAGAATATTTCTCAGGCGAATTTCAATCCATCGTTCATTTCAGAGAGTAAGTTTATAGGTCTATACGGGCCAGCGGGAACTGCTCAGGTCACAGATATTATCAAAAATAGAAATTGAATTTCTCTTTTATATCATTGCCAGTTCATAGTTCATAGTTGCATTGAGTTGCATTAGGCCTATTAATATCCAAGCATAAGTCACCGGGTTTAGTAATTCCTTCAACATCCATCCATCATTAGGGCAACTCCATATGAGGGAGATCCTGATTAAGGTTTTGCAAGTGCTAATATGGTTTGTCGAGGATTTAGCAATTTAAAAACAAAATCGACTTAAAATTGTGACGCATAATCATTCCATTTTTGCTGACTTAATAGGCAAATCTACCGAATACTCCGTTACCAACATTCATCACACTTTGGGGCCGTAGTTAGTCAAAATATGGATCCAATCTCTACGCATAGGTAAGACAGGTGACAATTCCATGTAAAACAGTTACCGTCCGTATGAAATTGCCTGTCATTGCTCATCTTAATGACATGCGTTGAAGACATCACCATCTGAAAGTCCATATCACTAAATTAAAGTGAGATTAACGAAAAGACATGATACCCAAATAATGTTTTCCAAGTCACTGGTTTAGCTTGTGACGCTTCCTATGTTGTCACCTATATCAGAAGTAATATCCAAAATCAAAGACATGACATTTCGAATGTCAATACAGAATGTTGCCAGTTGCCAAAGCGTATCAACAATAATCCAACAGGAATACATTAATTCGTGTTCATGATATGAATTGAAGATATATCCAATAACCGAATGTGTTAACGGTTGACGTAGCACGCTTCTGTCAAATTTGATGGATACCATTAATGGTTTAACTCTAAATCATGAATATCGCCACTCATTATTATCTGATTATTATTATCTATATCGGAAATTTTACGCAAAATCACAGACATGACATTACGAATGTCAATAGAGTGTGTTGCCAGTCGTCAAAGCGTATCCACAATAATCCAAACAGGAATACATTGATTCGTGTTCGCGAGATGAATTAAAGATATATTTCTCATCAAATAACCGAATGTGTTAACGGTTGATGTAGCACATTTCTGTCAAATTTGATGGATACCATTAATAGTTTAAATCCAAATCATGAAAATTCACCACACTAGATCTTAGCAGGCATCTATTAGCTGAGAACTAATTAAATGTAACACATATCTGTCGATCTCGTCGCAAGGAATCGTGTAATGGGAATGATTATCAGTATTATATTGAGTAGGTTATTTATTCATATTCGATTCGACAGATGATATAACAGTTTATATTCACTTCGGTATTACATCTAATGGATAGGCTTACGGGAAGAATGTTTACCCTTCATTAGGCGTTAAAGAAAGGAAACCACTTTTGTCAGGATTAAGAACGCGCTCGAAACTGGTTGTGGATTCGTGGTAGTATGTCATAACCATACCTCCTGATAATTTTGAGGGGATTAAAATGGTCTATAGAGTTCAGCTGAAATGGAAGATTATCTTTCATCTATCGCTATGAAGAGAGTTATGGATGAGGGATATTATAGCGCAGTGCAAACAACACAGGTCAGGAGGATAACACCACGAGTACAGATCAGCGGATGACACACAACCGCCGACCATCATGGACCACGGCACCTTCCATACACTGAGAGAACACACAACATCAATGCACTTGCTCCTGCGCTATCCCTATTTCCCTAGAAAATACGCAGAAACATATGCTTATTTAAATATCGTTAGAATAACTCTGAACATTTTTCTTCGAGCTAATATTACAGCTTAATTGATCAATTGTAAGTTATAATTCATTTGTGCTCTCTATCATGACATGAACCAACAGATGGAGCCTAGACACTAGCATGCATAATTTATATGTCCCTAATTTTAAAGTTTATGCTGTCTGTACAAAAGCACTTGAAAACATTCGCCATATAAATGGAATGATTACAATACTGAATTATGAGAATGTCAAATTCTACCTTGTAAAAGGAGTATCCTACCTTTAAATAGGAAGAAGTATCTTTGGAAATCATTTTGCCTAAAGCTTGGAGCATTAGGGTAATGATGTGAGATTTGTTTGGTCATCGTTACTCTTACTAACAGCACGTGTTTGTTTATGTAAGTAAGAAACGGGGTTAAAACTATTTTCATATAATTAAATGCGTTATGCATACAAAAGCTGTTCATTATTATTATTATCTATATCGGAAGTAATATGCAAAATCAGAGACATGACATTACGAATGTCAATACAGAGTGTTGCCAGTCGTCAAAGCGTATCAACAATAATAAAAACATTCGCGTTCGTGAGATTAATTAAAGATATATTTCTCATCCAATAACTAAATGTGTTAACAGTTGACGTAACACGCTTCTGTCAAATTTGATGGATACCATTAATAGTTTAAATCCAAATCATGAAAATTCACCACTCTAAATATTGGCAGGCATCTATTAGCGGAGAACTAATTAAATGTAACACATATCTTTCGATCTCGTCGCAAGGAATCGTGTAATGGGCATGATTATCCGTATTTATACTGAGAAGGTTATTTATTCATATTTGATTCGTCAGATGATATAACAGTTTATATTCACTCTCAGCATGCTCAGTATAACATCTAAAGGCCCGGGCACACCAAATACGGCACGGCATAACGGCACAGTATTTACGCGCTATCTTGGTTGCTATTGGTCAGCGCGCTCCTCCGCGCAAAGGATGCTTCACAATTGGCCAATCACAGGGGAGAAATCGCGTAAATTCCTTGCCGTGATGCCGTGCCGTGTTTGGTGTGTCCGGGCTTTAATGGGTAGGCTTACTGGATGAATGTTTACCCTCCATTAGGCGTTAAAGAAAGGAAACCACTTTTGCAAGGATTAAGAACGCACTCGAAACTGGTTGTGGATTCGTGATAGTATGCTTTAGCCATACCTCCGGGAGGCTAGATAGTCTATAACATATAACTGAACTACATCTATCACGAGAACAACACCACTAGTACAGATCAGCGAATCATACACATACTACCACGGACCATTTACTGATGATATATCATATATCAGCATCAAAAGTAGAGTGAGCACATGCTCTCGCGCTATATTTATCTCACTTGAAAATAAAAGGAAACTTATTTAATTTTGTTGGAATGACTCTTAATATACTTCTTAGAGCTAATCTTTCCGCTAAATTGATCGGTTGTAAGTTATGATTCATTCATGTTCTTTATCATAACATGAAAAAAACAGGTGGAGTCCTTACACTAGTATGTCCCTAAATTTAGTTTATTAGTTTAGTTTAGTTTACGATGTCTGTACAAAAGCGCTTGAAAACACACGCAATATTTGCCATATAAATGGAATGATTAAAATATTGAATTATCAAAATGTCAGATTTTTGCTTGCAAAAGGAGTATCCTACCTTTAAATAGGAAGAGGTATCTTTGGAAATTATTTTGCCGAACGCTTGGAGCATTAGTGTAATGATGTGATATTTGTTTGATCGACGTCACTCTCCGCTAATAGCCCGAATTTGTTTATGTAAGTAAGAAACGGGGTTAAAACCATTTTCGTATAATTAAATGCGTTAATGTAGGAACAATCATATGCGTCATTAAAGTGGGCAACCATATCGGTTGTACTAAAACATTGCTATTTAGATTTGAAATATTGTCGACATTTGCTGAATATTAATTCGCTTATTAGAAACACATTTCAAAAGTAAAAGGAAAAAATTGGCTAAAGCTATTTTCCATCAAGGTCTTGACTAGTGAAATAATTAATGATAAAATATATACAAACCCATTTATAATTCAGTATAAAACTAAATACAATTTAAAACAAGAATATGAAGAAGCTTCAAGTGGTTAAATATACAGCTGAAAGAAAAAAAACATTTGCATGATTAAAGGTATATCGAAGAATATCTAACGTAGATATGTACATATTATGAATTGTACATTCTGTAATCCCCTTCGGTTCTCTTACTTTCTCTTTCTATGTCCACTCTTACATCTGTCTTTATCCATCTCATACCTAAGTATTCTCTCTCTCTCTCTCTCTCTTCCTCACCCCCCCCCCCCCC
>BQKZ01008232.1:0-16080 GCA_036244855.1 Temnopleurus reevesii | reverse complement strand
AAAAAAAAAAAAAAAAAAAAAAAAACCTCGGCTGACGTAGGCAGCCAATAACGCAAAGGTGTGAGTCGGTCGTCGTGAAATACGACGGTATAGCTGTAATTTGATCGATTCCCTCATACTCCATTTTGTTCGTCAGGCCCTGTTCTGGATGCACAGGGATCATTAGATGCTTGAACCGATACATCAGATGATCATACCTCGTAATTGGGAGAAGCTTAGGAGGAAGAAAGCATTGTAAATCATTTGTGTACCGCTGAAATTGTCAATTTGGTTTCTAATTCTCCTCTGAAATAAAGCAGGAAGTTTTGACAGATGCTTTACTGACAGGGTGACTTGTGTGAAATGATATTTCCCTCCTTCAGGTCATTGGATCACATATCCTTGGTCGATTAGAGGTCTAGATAGTCTCAGAAGATCACGACTCAATACAGAAGCTAGTCTCAGCACCGTATAAATTTGATTTCACGGAAACATTTGTCGTATGAGAGTATGATTCAGGATGTGACACAAAGATATCAAACTGGAATATATTCATCATGTTCACAATGCTGCTGAAATGTGTTAATTGTGTTCTCTTAGTTTCAGCCTTGGCGTCATTGTCAAGCGCATGTAAGTATGAACAAGCTCTGAGTACATTATTAATGTAATTATTAGGGGCCAGCCTTCTAGACAAGCCTCGCTTCTTTGCTGGCCTCTATTTCTTCATTTCTTTTGTCACATTACCATTATTATTTATGACTGTATATATTTGAATTATCAACAAAAATGAAAAATAAAATTATTTGATTTGATCTATATATCGAATTATGGTGGTGATGATGGCCCCTTGTATAGCGCCTTAGCTGGGCACTCATATCTGCTATATTGATAATATTGTTGCTATTCTTCATATTTCTACCACTTCTACAACCAGTACTTCTCCTTCATGCTACTACTACTTCTACTTCTACTACCACTACTACTACTACTACTACTACTACTACTTCTACTAGTACTACTTCTACTAATTCTACTGCTACTACTACTACTACTTCTACTGCTCTGCTACTTCTACTTCTATTACTACTACTACTACAATACTACTTCTACTACTACTACTACTACTACTACTACTGCTACTACTTCTACTACTACTACTACTTCTACCACTACTACTTCTTCTTCTTCTACTACTACTACTACTACTATTTCTACTTCTGCTTCTACTATAACTCCTTCGATACTACTACTACTACTACTACTACTACTACTACTACCACCACCACTAATTCTACTACTACTACTACTACTACTACTACTACTACTTCTACTGCTCTGCTACTTCTACTTCTATTACTACTACTACTACTACTACTACTACTTCTACTGCTCTGCTACTTCTACTTCTATTACTACTACTACTACAATACTACTTCTACTACTACTACTACTACTTCTACTACTACTACTACTTCTACCACTACTACTTCTTCTTCTTCTACTACTACTACTACTACTATTTCTACTTCTGCTTCTACTATAACTCCTTCGATACTACTACTACTACTACTACTACTACCACCACCACTACTTCTACTACTACTACTACTACTACTACTACTACTACTGCTACTCCTACTACTACTACTACTACTACTACTACCACTACTACTACTACTACTACTACTATTACTACTACTATTACTTCTAATAATAATAATGATAATGATAATGATACTAATAATGATAACCTAAACTTAGGAACAAATCTGGAATATCATTGGGAACCCCCATACATTTTTTAGAGCCTTCATAATTATTCAAAAAGTGAGGGGGGCGTGGATGAGCTTTTTATTTTCTTACCCCACGGACTTATGGTTGTTGTTCAAAGGTTGCAATTGGTCGTAAGTTGCAGTTGATCGGTACGCGCCAATAAAAATCAGTGTTTCATGCGCGTCTTGTTAAATGCGCATACCATGCGCGAATGAAAATGCACGTTACAAATTGCAAAGTTTCAGTTGATTTGCAGTTGATTTTGAGCAACACCCCTTAGACGTAGAACAATAACTAAAAAGTGCGGAAGACCCATGGGCCCTGATTTAGTGAGATTTAGGAAATATGTACCTAAGCCACTGAGAATTAATCGACCTAATATCGTAGCACATGGTCTGGAAGATACAACTAGGACGCAGCTATATTTTGATTAACTTCTTATGTCAAACTTCGCATGTATCTTTTTAAATTTTGTTTGGCTAGATATTTAAAGAAATTACTTTTACAAAATATATGCGTAAATTCTTCGGGCTTTTTCATCTTTTCATGTTTAATGTTAGTTTAGGGTTTGATAGGTTTCTTTGATTTTCCATGTTTTTTCCTTGTCTTTTTTTATATTTATATAAATATTTCAATATGTACCTTTATATATACATTTCTTATATTGTGTTACTTGGTTATATTTTATGTTTTAATTGGTGGCAGCATTTTATAAGATACTGTTCTTTCTAGCTGTGTCCTCATTCGATTTTATTTGTATATTCTACGTTGTACATCAAAGTAGTTTTTACTTTTGAATGAAATAAATATGAATTGGCTATATAAGGTCAGGTCAATTCCGTTGATTGAGTCAGTCGATTAAGAACAACTATTTTGTCTAATTCCTTGCTTCTAGCTCAATAACAAGGCAAATATTTTTTCATCTCGACATGGGAGTCCGAGAGGGTAATACAGGTCACCCCACACGGTTATTTCATTTTTTTTTGTTCACAAAAACATTTGGAAGTAATCGCCAGTTAAGAGGTTTTATACCTTTTCAAAACCAACTGCTTACAAATTTCACCCGATCAAACGGCAGAATTATAGCAAACTTAGAGAAATTAGAATGAAATATGAAGAGGTTTTTATCAACTTGATTTACACAAATTGCATGTTTTTATCACTTTTTTTTCTTTATAGATGCAGAAAACAAGCGATCAAATTGAAAATTCACAAGTATTGAAGCGAAACTTGAATTTATGGATACATGTGGGAAATGTATTTGCACCACAGATGTAGGAATATTTATATTTTATAAATGTGTTTTATTGTCAAAATCGCGATATCTGATTTCCGTAGGTTACTCCGAAGTTCACCAATTCTCTTTGCAATATTCAAATGTATGAAAGGAAATTTTGTATAGGCCTACATCCACTGACACTGGAGAGGGCCCCTTATTGTGAGTGAGATTCTCTAATAGCTGAAAATTACCTGTGAGACCCACTTATATTCTGAAAATTTAAAAAGCGGAAAAAGTGGTCTCATTTTGATATTTAACCTGAATACAATTGTTGTCCTTTCCTATTTTTCCTGAAATAGTGAATTTTATATTAGCATGATATATACTGTACTACATACTCTGTAAAATAAAGTCGAACGACAATTCAATGGTCCTTTGTAATGCTATTGAAATCAGAACCAAGTTTGTGCTGTTAAAAAAGCTGTGCGTAGATCTACGCACGACTGTACAACTGATTGATGAATCGAACCGAAGAAAGGATCACCAGTCGTTCTTACAGTCATGCGTAGATCTATATGCACAGCTTTATCAAATACAACCTGGCATGTGATTGTGACATCCGCACGGATCACTACATGAGGTACTGATCTATTGTTCCATGACACGCTTAATTTTTCGAAATTGTGTCTTAAACACGGTATAAACTATTTCCGGAAATTTAACTAGAGCGCAGACATTAGGTTCGTAAACCGTGTTTTCAATTGTGCTGACGCAACAATGACAAGCCGGTACAGGATATCAATATAATTACAAAGGAACATTAAAATTGTATTCGACTTAACTTTTCAAAAATACTTTATATCGTGTTCTTAATCTCATTCGACACTAGCTATTCAGCCTAGTCGTGGTATTCAATCAGCCGAGCTAGGAGCGGTTGGGATGATCATCTATAACATATCTGTGAGTCGATCTGCATCCACCGCCCACTCTGACCAGACGGACCGATGCTCAGGATACAACTGCACCACACCAAACGGTCCGTGTTACGATGGCCATAACGCCCACAGATACAGGATCACCACCGTCGGCGAGATGGTGTTATATCCTGTAACGGCAAATTGGCAATGTGGAATCGAGATAACAAACGTAACCCTTAACGATGTCGGCCAGTTTATGATGTTTAAGAATACGGGCCTCACCAGAATGCACGTCAACTTCTCTGTGTGTAAGTTCAAATTAAAAATTCAAATTAAAACTTTGAATTCAAAATTCAAAATTCAAGATCACAATTAAAATTTAAAATTTAAAATTTAAAATTCAAAATTCAAAATTCAAAATTAAATTCAAAATTCAAATCCAAAATTCAAAGTTCAAAGTTCAAATTCGAATATTTAAAATTGAAATTGAAATTCAAAAGTCGAATTTAAAATTAAAAATTAAAAATTCAAATTCAAATTCAAATTCAAATTCAAATTCAAAATTTAATTTCAATTTCCAAATTCAAATTAAACGTTCTAACTAAAAATTCAAGTACAAGTTAAATATTTAGATTATAAATTCAAATTATATCCTCAAATCAAAAATTTAGATTAAAAACTAAATTCAACATTCAAATTAAATATTCAAATTAAGAACTAAATTCAACATTCAAAGTAAATATCAAAATCAAAACTAAATTCAACATTTAAATTAAATATTCAAATCAAAAACTATATTCAACATTCAAATTCAAAATGAAAATTAAAAATTCAATTTCATATTTTATTTTTCATATTCAAATCAAGGAATTTCTGTGTCTATTATTTAAATCAAAATGGCTTATTGACAATTCTCACTGTTGCCAGAAACATAAACTGGCGTTAATTTCCTTGTGCAAGATGTGTATCCACATTTTGCAGCACTCTACCCAAGTGTGAATTGGGAACAATTGGAAGTGACCATGGTGTGGTCAATTTAGCATTGAGCGTCTTGAAGCGTTCTGCTTGAATACTCCCGAGGGTGTTAAAGTTGCGTATACGAATTGCGTGCTGAATCCAATAAATCGGGGCGGTGTTTCATTATGTTGCGAAAGACTTTAAGAACGACTTTACGCACGACTAGTGTCATTTCTTCAGTGCTGAATGTATTACACTCGTTAACTTACTCCAGTCTTTCTTAAAGTAATGCGTAACTTAAAGACCTCCCTGGATGATGAAAGTTCTAAGTTATTGCAAGGCCCACCGAGAGACGAGTCGATTTGGTTCTGAAGAGGCTATCCTGGGCCCTATTGCATTAAAAAGTTTTGTTTAACCGCAAGTCAGAAAATTTGACGCAACTCCATTTTCAACCAATCAGGAACACGTATTTAAGACTTACTCAGAATAGGAAACGCAAGTAACAACTTGTTATGCAATGTGGTCCTGGTTGAATAAGATGAATTATAATCATTATTACCACCATTATTATTATTTATTCAGTAAAAGTTATATAATCTATAGGTTAAAAAAGATATATTATAATCATAATGAAGAGATGAACATAGAAGTGGAACTTGCATGTCGATATAAATTACAAGTTGCAGAAAATCGAGAAATGTTGATGCAAACCGTGCATATTTATAAAATGGACAATGCGAATATTTAGGTCCTGATACATATTTACTATATTCGATGTCTGTATAATTATTTATAAAGGCATTGGAAACGCTTGATATTTATTTATTTATTTATGAGAATATATTTCAACAGGATAAAAACAAAATCAGCAAAATCTGTTTTACATCAAGGTCCTGGTCAAGGCAACAATTCATTAACTAGTAGTGCAAAGATTGCCAAACACTGCTCATAGAAAATCAAATACTGAAGATCATTGTTTGAAAATAAATGGCTTATACAAAAAAAAAAAAACATATTCTTATATGATGATCGCTTAAATGATGATATGGATGAGATATTTTGAAGTTCGGTTGGGATTAAGTTCCATAATTTGATTGCATTGATTGCATGGAAAGGGTTATATTGGAGTATTATTACCCCGGTTTTCGCGGTTCATGCGTGCAATCATATATGCCTAATGCATGTATTTTTCACTCTGTTAGGAGTATTCCAGCAGGGCGTTGTGTTTTCAATACATACACTTTTCATTCTCTTTGGGTGTATTCCGTGGGTTATTCCAGGGAGCATTTACGTTCAATGCTAAAATGATTCCATGGGTGTTTTTTCCAACCGTGACCTTCTGGCTTGGAAGTGAAACTAAAGCCCCGGTCACATAGGATCCCGGAAGCATCACGAATCACCCCTACTAGTTGTTAATTCACAGTTAACTGCCTCAGAACAACGAGTCGGGGTGAATCGTGTTGTTTCCGGGGTCCTATGATTCAATTCAATTCAATTCAATTCAATTCAATTCAATTCAATTCAATTCAATTCAATTTAGTTTAATGATTCTCAATCCACAAAATAAAGGATTATTATCATTGAAACATAACAAACAAATGAACAAGCAAACAGTAAACATAAACATAAACAATAGCAACAAAAATATGTGTGAGCATACAAATAAGCAAGAGGACAGCATAATATATCGTAAATATAAATCATCACAATACACTAATCGGGCCGCATGGCTAAAGGACGATGGGCAATCTAAATGTTCAAATCAAATATATTATACCTGCAATAGTGAAAATCAGCGGGGCTTAAGAACCTCGATCTCCACAATGACGTTTCTACAAACTAAAGCGTGTTGACGAAAAACAAACTCAAATGCGTTGACGAAAAACAAACCATGTACTTGTACGCCGCACATATAATATATTTCTGCGGGTTAACTGGAAGTTTTTGTGTGGGATCGAGATACCCAAAAAAAAGGAACGATTAGAAAGCTAAAAAGAAGCTAGAAAGAAAATAGAAAGCATTTTAATTGCTTTCAAAATGCTTCATTTATCAGTCTAATATCATCTTTATGTGGAAGCACTGTGATGTAGTCTTGGGTCATTTCATAAAATACGTACATGTTTGCAAAAACTAGTTTTTGCCTCTTTCGGTCCATTATAATGATTTCCTTTATTGTTTCGGCGGTTAAATTTCCTTTTAACCAACATTTATAATGCGAGTCCCCTCTTTTTTGTTGTTGTAAGGAAGTGAAACTGGATCACGACGCAACCTGATTGTGTTCCTTTAAGTTCGACGTTCTGGCATAAAATACTATATAAATGTCTTCGTTCAATTTAAATGATATATGTAAAGATGAAAAGACCCCCTCCCCCCCCCCCCCCCACAAAAAAAAAAAAAAAAAAAAAAAAAAATCCGGAACCTCCTACTACAAGAAATACTTATTGGAAATATTTTATTTGTATCAAAATGGATATGATCTAATATCTGTTTTAAATCATTTTGTTATTCAAGATTCAAGATTCAAGATTCGTTTTATTTCATTTTTTCAAACATACAAGCAAACAAAGAATACAGAAATAATAGATGCGACAAAATAACAACATAATTGTAGACTTATATAAGTACGGAAACGATATTTAAAGATAATAAGTAAACCAAAGTCAGAAATCATAGATGCATCAGATAACAACATAATTGTGATCTTAGTACGGATATGTTATTCAAAGATTATAAGTAAATTTTAAAAAAAATGTAATTGGAACCAGCTTGAAGCAGTTCTTGTTAAACGCTGGTCCCTAGAAAGAAATATTTAACTTAACATATTCGTAAACAATAAATATACCTTGATAAAAAAAAAGAAGAAAAAAGGGAGGGGGAAGTAGGAAAGGACACACTGGGGATGGGAGGTGGGAGGTGGGGGCGTGGAAGGAGTGGCCGTATGATCTGTGTATTATATAAGTATGAACCATTTTTCCTTTTATTAATATCCAATATTAAATTAATATTTAATAATGCATTGTGTTTATGTAGGGGAGACCGATACCCATGGCCGAATTTGTGAAACATCGTTCAACGAAACTTTGAATGTGCTGGTGAATAACTGCAGTGATTTAACCACACCACAACCTACAACATTGCTGACTACGCAACGAACTACGCAGCCGAATACGCAACAAACTACTCATCTGATTACGCGGAAAATTGTGCAGAGCACTATGCAGGAAACCATGGAGCAAACAAAACTAATTCTGGAAAAAGGTAGGCATAATTTCGAAATTATCCGGGAAGATTGTACATGATCATTTTTGCTCTTTTATTTATTTTTTTAACTTTCTGTCAGAATGTTAATTCAGCTAATTTCCTATGGTAAGTGAATAAATACTGTATTGTGGAACATTTTCGCGTTTCTCGCGGTAACATTTGTCGACTGCAAATTTAAAACCTGCGAAAATAATTCTAAAAAAATTGTACGAAATGGTAACATGTGCAATTGTGCAGTACACACACTGCCTTTTTAAGTGCTGCGATAACGCTTTTAATGTCTCATTCATTTGTAATCTATCATTCGAGCCATATAATCTCCACAATAATAATGTGATTATACAGTCATTCTGTATATGTTTTCGACACTTTAAAGCATTCTTTTGTAAGCAGTAATGACTTTGTATTTCTTGACAAGAGGGGGATTCCCCCATCATGTCATCTTCTATGAGTCATACATAGATCAGGAAACTCAGCAAGAAAGTGGTCCCTGGATACCAACCTAAGCCAGGGTTCTTCACCATGCATTGCATGTCCTGTGCATGATTGTTAGCGTGTGCGTTTTTTTTTTATTTTTTTTATTGTTTTAGGCGTAGTTGTATCTTGTTACGATTTGTAACGTTGTATGTTTGTTTTTATTGAAGTGCCTTTTTATCCAAAGTTTAGGCAAACTTTGTTGGCGCCAAATATGAAACAAGAGTGTACCTGAAAATAGGCCGTAATTAAATGCATGCTCCTACTCTGTTTTTGACGAAGCTGAAATTATTAAATAAATGAACAGATAAAACAGGAAAAGAGCCGTCTCATAAGATTTACGTTACGGTACGATATGATGACCAAATTTCAATGTTCATGATGGTAGTTGGAGTGTTGAAATCAACAAAAATATATATTGAGAACTTTTCAGAATAATTTCCAAACAAAGAACGGAAATGAGTCAAGCCCTCTGTTTGATAAAGTACATGCATTTTTTTTCTTCAACGTACATGTATTTGTTTGTAGAAAATTATGTTATCAGTTAACTACACTGAAGTCTGAGAGTTTATCTGGGAAAATGGTTGTATTGAGATCGCGTGGTGGTCAAAGTAATCTGCCACTGGTTTCATTCAAGATTCCCTCCCGCTGACGATGGTATTGAATCATCTCAATTTTGATGTCAAAACAGGTGAAATTACAAATCAGTTTAGAACTGGAAATTCCCCGATAGTGTTTTAAGGCTGATTTACACCTTTGGATTTTTATTCTGCGTCAGCCAAGTGTTTTTAGAAATTAACTCGACGCGCAGCGTACGCGTATCAGATGGTAGATTGACGTTCGGCTTGCGCTCAAGGAGCGTATGCCTACCGTCAGTCCTCCGTATGACCTGCGTCGGGGGAGCGTTTTAATTTTTTTTAAAAACATTTAGCCGACGCAGGCTAAAAACGCGAAGGTGTGAGTCGGCATTTATATGCACATTGTGTGACATGCGATGACAGATGCTGACGAGAATTTTTTTGTCTCATTGAAAATTTTGCTGGTCGACAAAAGGTTGATGGGAAGTGGGAGATGGGGGTAGTCTAGTTGAGGACTCTGTGCCTTACATAGCCCTCGATCTGATCAAGCTTGCTCTTATGCTCGCGCCTGAAGGCTGTGGTCGAATGCTATGCAGTCCCTGTGTGTTCAGTGTAAGAGCATATACAAAGGTGGGTGCTAACAGAACACAGAATCCTCAACTGGTCGGGGGGGGGGGGGGGTGGAGGGCACGGCCCTGTTTCAAAAGCTCAAAATACTGACGACCCCTTAATTTCCCGACAAACACTATATATCCCTTTTGAGAAATTGCTTCACAATCTGTCGGAACGTAGTTTGCTTCTTGACAAAACCTGTATCTATGAAATTAGCAAAGGGCCACTCCGACAAATTTTAAGGAAACCTGACCATACTTTTCCCATTAATTGTATATACATGGACATAGCTTCTTCAAAAGTAGATAAATAGAATGTCATGTTCACAATTTCTCTCTTGTTTTGTCATAAAACATCATCAAAACCTCATTACTATACACATGATATAAGTATAGTTTAGCAGAATATTGTGATGAGCTACTAAATGCCGTTCCGATGACATATGGCGGACAGCGTGGCGCCACACGGATCCGGATGTGTGGGGGGGGGGGGGGGGGGCGTGACAACAATTCTGAGCTCAAGCAAAGATTTTTAAAATGGATAATGCTGTAGTGATGGAATGAATAAAGAATAAAGTAAAGAATGAACAAATGTGTTTTACATTATTGCTCCCCAGACCGCTCATATGCCGGCGGACCAATCAAGCGCTGAAATGATGATGATAATAAAGAAAATGATAACATATGCTTAAAGTCGGTCCGTCATGATCGACATCACTTCCGGTTGCGAGCGCACACGGACGGCGTGTCGTGTATTTGCAACAACGATATGAACATTTCCTTGCTTACGCACCTTGCCAAGCTCAGACACTCCGGGAAACTTCGTACGAATCTCCGATCCATGATCGGCGCAAGTAACTTTCATTCCTCCCCTCTTCAGCTTCGATTTTTCTTAAAAATCTACGAAACAGATAGTATGCGATTGCCGAGATGGGAGCTAGCAAAATATAACTTGCTTGCTTCCTATTCCAGGTTAAAAATGCCGTGATTTTTCTGTTCGCCAATCTTCGTAATCAAAATGGCAGCGGCCACTAATTAGCCACGCCCTGAACGTCATGTCGCCCCGCCTTTAATATATGGCTTTATGATCAATCTCTAAGCGCCTAACAAAAACAAAACAATATACTAAATATACTAAATCTAGGTACTCTTAAAAACTTAAACTAACTCTTAAGTACATAAGCATCGAAGTATTGAAAGTTGCCATTTACAATTCAAAAAAATATTCCGATACATTAAGTGGATGTAGTGCTATGAAGAGGAAAATCATTAGTCTTTACGAAACAGGTGACACTTTCGTGTTTTCTTGAATATAATAATAATAATAATAATAATAATAATTGAATTCTTTTAAAGCGCATAATAAAACATATAAATTCTCTATGCGCTGTACAACTTTAACAATTTGCAATTTACAATGACATAACTTGAAATTTACTACAAACTTAGTTACTAGACTTGAAGATGATGAGAGGGGTTGGTCTGGCTTTTGAGTTGAAGAGGTAGATTGTTCTAAACAGTTGATGCAGTGGATGTAGTGCTATGAAGAGTTAAATCATTAGTATTTTATAAAACAGATGACACTTTAGTGTTTTCTTGAATGATGAGAAAGGTTGAACTGGCTTCTGAGTTGAAGAGGTAGATTGTTCCAAAGAGTTGATGCAGGGGATGTAGTGCTATGAAGAGGTAAATCCTTAGTATTTATGAAACAGATTGAATGATGCGAGAGGTTGAACTAGCTTCTGAGTTGAAGAGGTATTGTTCCAGAGTTGATGGAGTGAAGGAAAAGGTCTTTGACCCATAGTGCTTCGTGTGTGTAAAGGAAGGAGGAGGTGACTTTGTGAAAAGAACCCCCCCCCCAAAAAAAAAAAAAACGCAGTGGACACGTCGTTTCCATTGGCAATATTTTTCATGTTTATGGGCCTGATGGCAGGGCCCTTTCAACCCCCCTCCCTTCCTAGCCCCATTTGAGTGCCCCTGTTACTCCAGGTACCACTTGCGGCTGGGGCTGGTGGTGTCATGACCCGCTTCAGATGAAATCCCATCGGTAAATTTGCATCTAACATATCCCTGGATCAGGGGTAATGAACTCGTGCATGGACGTGTAAGCAATGAATTCATCACGCATGCCAAATTAAAATAGAGAATCATGTTATGGATGTTCTAGCAATGCAATTAAGCCCATGTTCAGACAACACTCAGTCAGCTTATAGCCTGCATCGACCGACCGTCTTTTGAAAATTAAAAACGTTCTTTTGACGCACAAAGATGCAGGTCATACGATGGACAGACGCTCAGCGTACGCTCGTTGAGCGCAAGCCGAAGGGCAATCCACCGTCTCTAGCGTATATTGTGCATCCAAGGAGCGTATTTAATCTTCAAAAACTCTCGGTTGACGCAGACTAAAAACGCAAAGGTGTGAGTCGGCCTTAACGTATCCCTGGATCAGGGGTAATGAACTTGTGCAAGGATAAGCAATGAACTCATCACGCATGCTAAATTAAAAGAAAAGGTCGTGTAATGGATGTTCTAACAAAGCAATTAAGCCCATGTTCAGACAGCAGTCAGTCAGTTGATAGGTCGATGCGGTAATCCGACACTTAGTTTGTTAAGTTCATTTATAAAAATGATTTGTTTATTTGGAACCGATGGAGAGGAATAAGAAAACACAATTTTTTTTTCATCGGTTGTTTTGGTCATGAGTGCAGCCGTGTCCATTTAAAACGAAATTTGATAAAGAAATTGGAACATCTTACAACTGATTGACCTTCAGACTTTTTTCTACCGAATTAAGTAGAAATCCTATATAATAATAATAATAGATGCAACTTATACAGCGCACGTATCCACTCTGCTGAGTGCTCAAGGCGCTTTACATTATTATTACCCTGGCTTTAGCCCGGCGGCCATTCACGGCGCACTTGGCCTTTCAAAGAATAAATATTTCTGCCAGGTACCCATTCACCTCACCTGGGTTGAGTGCAGCACAATGTGGATGAATTTCTTGCTGAAGGAAATTGACGCCATGGGTGGGATTCGAACCTTCGACTCTCTAGTTGAAAGGCGAGAGTCACGACCACTACACCACTATATAAGGATAATGATAATGATGATAAAATGATATTAATAACGATAATGATAATATTTATAGGGCGCTTTATACGGATGTTTCAAAGCTTGCAGGTGGATTGTCTAACATAAAACTGGTAGAAAATCAATGCAGCAGATGATAATTTAGAAGAACAACACTGAAATTAAAACGAGTTGTACATAAGGGTACGTTTTTTGCGCCATCCACCCATAAGGCATGTTCAGCTCACGTTCTAAAAGGGCGTGCGTTCACATCCTCCACATAATGTCTGTCGATAGTCAAGACACTCTCCTGGTATAGCTATGCACCTTTGCCTCTATGGTAAAGTTTGTTTTGCGTTTGGACACGACGTTTCTCATGCATGCCCCAAACGGCAATCATGCCATGCATATGATGCATGTTAGGACAATGCAATTAAACTTTGAGTTATGTTATACAGAGGTAGCAACCACTAGGGGGTGTTGCTCAAAAGTGGCAATTGATCGCAAGTTTCAGTTGATCGGTACGTGCCAATCAATAAAATTGTTTCACGCGCGTCTCGCTAAATGCGCATACCGTGCGCGAATGAAAAGGCGCGTTGCAATCTTCAAAGTTGCAGTTGATTTGCAGTTGATTTTGAGCAACACCCCCTAAGATATTCACGAGGATAGATATTACAATGTGAATAACCAAACAGGATGATCCTCAACAATCAACATATGCTTTGTTACATAAAAGAGATACGGGAAATTGAAATTTAGCATTTTCAATTTCAAACATTTCAATACTTTATTTTTACTCAACAATAATAATTACAATAAATAACATTAAAAGTGACATCAAACATATTCATAAAATTACGAAAGATAAGAAAATACATATCGCATGAGTAAGGCTGCAGACCAGGTAGGGAAAAGTCTTTATATAAGGCTGACCTCACGAATATAAGTTTTAGTATAAAATAGTTAAAATATGATTTTGGATATATAAGTATAAACATGCACAATTAATCATATGTCTATAGTACACATTTGACCATAGACGTAAGATTAATATCCATCGTAGCTTTAATTGCATATCTAATATTACTAGCCGCAGACTATCATCCCGAAAGGAATTCACAGGAAAATACTTTTCATTCATGTTGGGGACCATTCGGAAGGTATTAATTTTTTTTCATCCACCCAACACCCCATGGCCCGTATTCCGATAGCGAGGTTTAGCTTAACCCTGGACTAAGTCATTGTGATTTAGACCCAGGCTAACAATGACTTAGACCTGGGATAACTTAAACCTCGCTATCGGAATACGGGCCAATGTGTATTGCGATTAGCTGTTCTGTTTTCAGTTACTTATCTTTCAATCACGATCTAACGTAAGGAAAAAAAAAAAACTAGACTAATTGGGATTTCCTTCTCTCTTCATGAAGTAGCTCGATTGTTCACACATCTATGATTTTTTTTGCAAAGATATTTTGCAAAGATTTCTAAACTTAGGAATTACTTTTGTTTATTATGATAATAGTTAATGATAATGGTGCTGAACATATATGATAAATGATAACGATAACAATAATTCTTTAAAAAAATCCAAACTCTAGATATCCCCCATAGACTAACATCAGGGGCCTGTAACATAAAAGATGCAATTAAACTTACGATAAATATTTATCGTAAGTCTATGGCAAAACATGTACCATAGAGATACAATTAATTGCAAAATTTATCGTATCTCTTTTATGTTACAGGCCCCAGGAAAGCCTTTTTCCGGAAAGCTCACATCCGAAGATAAACGGTTTCTAATACCACAATATTTGTTTTGTCTTATCAGAGATGAAATGATCTTCTTAGGCTCAATAGACAAAACAGGGATCTTCCCCGTGATGCACGGAGAAAAGATAGGGGAAAGAGAAAAAGAAGGGGAAAGACGAAGAAGAAGAAGAAGAAGAAGAAGAAGAAGAAGAAGAAGAAGAAGAAGAAGAAGAAGAAGAAGAAGAAGAAAAAGAAGAGGAGGAGGAGGAGGAGAAGAAGAAGAAGAAGAAGAAGAAGAAGGGGAAAGGAGAAAGAGAAAGAGAAAGAAGACATGAATACGAATTGATTCATTTTTGTCTACGTTACATATATGTTACGTCAATGTTGCGTCAGTACTACGTCAATATACTACGCCGATGCGTCATCTTAAATGTGAATACAATAATTCAAGTCTTCACAATTGGCTATTTGGTTTGCAAACGGATGCATGCTTCAATGTTGTGCCAATGCTCCATCCACGCTGCGTCAATATAACGTCTAAACTACTTGCATGCTGAGCAAAAATAGTATATGTATGCTGCGTCAAGATAACGTCTATAGTGCGTACTTGCTGCGTATCATGATGTGTTGCTGCGGTATTTGAGATGACTTTGTGGGTCTAACCGCGTCCCTGCTGTGTTAATGATGCGTCTATATGTTACGTCAATACTACTACCATGCTGCCCCCATGTTGCGTCAATCTGTCAATGATGCGTTTGTTTTGCGCCAATTATTAATCTTTAACGTGAACGCATGTGTGACAGGGATGTATCATCAGCGATCATTTTCTTATTTTTAACAAGTCCAGACACCTACTTCCTCGAAGGATAGGATTCTTTATTTCGGATTTCCTTTTTCACAGATATGGCAATAAAATATCTCTCTCAAGATTATGATTGCAGAATAGAAAGCACCAGTGACTAAAAGTGCCCCTACACACTTAGTCAATAATGTTACGCCCCTCTCCTTCTTCTTCATGATATTGTTATTATAATTTATTTAACCATCAAAAAATTATTACAAGTGTAAAATTTTCATTGTAAAAGTGTCATTGTGAATGAATACATGAAGAGGTAAAAAGAAAGAAAAAAAGTAGAAAGAGGAAAAGGGAAGAGGATAAAGCAAGAAGTGTTAAATGAACATCCATGGATGGGCATTGGCAGAAATATTGCACAAAACTTTCTTCGTTATGAAAGAAGTGGCAATATTCCACCCTTTATACCAGTCGAGGTGCGAATTTGTGTGTTTGTCAGTGTAAAGACCCGAGAAGAAAAAGAAAACCGATAGATATGAAACGTTCACACAAAAATAATACTGACTCGTATGATACCAGGCTCAAATTATACGGTATTCGAAAGCACATTCAATGACATTTGCTTCAAATACTTTCAATTCGAAAATATACATGATATATAAGAGGACAGTATTTTGCTGATATTGAAGAGAGAAAA
>BQKZ01008231.1:11614-28645 GCA_036244855.1 Temnopleurus reevesii | reverse complement strand
AATGAAAGAAAGAATTAAATTGTTAATCACAAGCACAAACAACTAGCAACAAATAAAGCAAGAAACAAATGAATTTCATTCACATATGAGCATGAGACAAATCAATACCAGTCCTGCTAACCTAAATCCACATTCCTTTTACACTTGAGAAGGGGGCATGAAAATCTTCCGACATTGTTTTGGAACGTGCGCACACTATTGTGCTTCCATGGGTATCCTACTGTATAACAGGCATTTTTAACCGATAGCATTGGTGGTCAGACTCAATACATAATCTCACTAAAATGTCTTTGTACATTATGGAAAAGCATTTTTGCAAACACTTTGTAGAAATCATAACCTTTGACACCGTTTACAGCTGTCTAGGCTGACCAAAGTGCGCTATCTGAAGTGGGCCCACATTTGAACTAGCAGTATTCTTGATGTTTTCTTCGGCCAACACAAGGCCGGCCTTTTTCTATCTTAACATATACTGGTCCAAAATGCAGATTTGCGATACTAATAATACAGGAACACTTCGGGGTTGTACATAAGTCCAACACGATTGTATATTTGTGATCTTGTTTTCTGCCGAGTGCTGCAATTGGCAAAATTTTGGCAAAACACGCGGTGAGAATGGGGTCTCAGATACATGTAGTTCTCACGAGGGGGAAAACAGATTTTCAATAGGAGACAGATGAGATGCACAATAACATTGTGATCTGAATCAGCGTCAATTTGGTACCCCCTTATCCAGGATCGAGTAGAGAATAGGGATTTAGATTGGCAGAGATGCAAGACAGACAATGCTCACTATACTCACATCATCGCTAATGCTTTGCTGCGATTACTTTCCAACGCCCCAGGTTGGGACGATTACTCAGCACCGAAAATAGATCTCAACACAGAAACAGGACAGGTCCTAGGGAAGTGTAACGAGGAGGAAAGCTAACAGATAAAGCGTGCAAGGCAGGCAGATTTACATTAGGTATGGGTGCATTGCACAAACAGCTTGGTCTGGGCTAGGAAAATGTTGCTTTGACTGAAAGCAGAAAAAAATCAGGGACCAGATCAAAAGAAGCTTGAAGTAACTCGGATGAGAAATAAGAAAGTTATGAATATTTCAATTATGTAAATGCTCAGTGATTTTCATGCGAATTGGCAAATTTTGGTCAAGATATGGGGTATGTTATACAATTCCCTGCACGTTGTTTATTACATCTTATCATTTTAGAACATGCATGGATCTTTTTAAACCCTTTAAAGATATAGATTAGTAATGACCAGGATGCAGAAATTGATGTTAAATGAGCTGATGTATTCGCAAGTTGCTTTACATGCCTAAATATATCTATGTAGGATATTAGGAGTACATTTATGCTCATATTCTATGTATTTTACGTCGAACAGGTCAATACGCCATCGTTCCTGCGGTGTGCTAAGTGCTTTAGCGCGGGAGAGCGTCGGCCTGAAATTGGCGGTGCGATCGGTGGTATTGTCTGCGGTGTGTGGGTTCGCGTTCATTTTGTACGTGAAGCATGTTCTGTGAGGAAGTACGACCGCACCAGGTTATTTTATTTTGCGATAATTAAGCCATTTCTAGGTCGATTTCATTCAAACAAACTATGAACATGCTCTAATTTACTATTGAAAAAATGCATTATGGTAATAATTTTACTGCAGCTCGCAAACTAGTTAAATATCTGAAGCGCCCTCCTCCCAAAACTAATCTTTCCCTTTAACGATAATGATGTTTTCGACCCTATATACAAGGGTGCAGATTCACGGTACATTTGATTCAACCTTTCTAATTTAAAAAAAAATAATAAAGGAACAGTCAGGAAGTGCTTGACATTAGTCATAAAACATGATTAAAATTTGCCAATTTGTATGAAAATCACTGTTCAGTTATATACTTTAAATATTCACATAACTTTATTCCTTATTGTCCTATGAACCTCAAAATTGTTTGATCTGTTCATCTACATAAATGTAATATCTATTTCTGATTAGTCAAAGCAAGATTTTTCAAGCCTTACAGTGAAACCCTCATTGAAACTGGTGCAAAATTTTCACATTTGTTTCCGTGGGGTACATTTGAAAAGTTTGAATAAATGTACAAAACGCACACATGCATTGAAAAGGAAGAGAGAAAAAAATAAAGAGAGAGGGACAGAGAGATATTAGAACAAACACAAATTAGAATTGCTATAGTCATAAATAGAAACAAGGATCTTGACTGAAATTGCACAACAAAAAACATTGAAATACATGTGATGAAAACGAAACACTTCTTTGCACATTTGTGTCAAATACCGCCATGATGTCTCCAAAGAGAAAGGGGAAAATGAATAATGTGGCGCCCACAAAATACCCCCTACATGGATCTGTCAGTTGAACACACCCTGCATTCTTTTGTTCAGTAATCTGTGACATTATTAATGTCACTTCATGAACTCATCTGACAATAAAACAATTTATATCTCTCTGACAAGGTTTTAATTTCAACTTTCAAGTTCTCCCTTTATGAAAATTTCCATCCTCATTGGGAATCCATGTGACAAGTGACGAGGACGAATTACTGCCCCCCCCCCAAAAAAAAATAGATAAAAATTTATATAGCGCATGAACCAGAGAAAAACTACTGCACCAATTCATAATTTTGATATCAATGGACACTTATGTTAGTTTCTACCTCCACTCTGCAAAAGTTACATGTGCAAAAACTAATTACTACTGGTACATCAATCCAACTTTTCCATCCTGGTAATGGATCAATACAAGTGACTACAAAGGTAATTCTATCTTCTTCTTTTTTTTTTAATTTACAGGGGTTCTTTTTTAGATTTTCCTCCTGAAAAAGGAACCCGCAATAAAATTTGCAGGGGATGTTTTGTAGCTCATAGGAGCTATTTCTAAGATCTAGAGGGCTTATCGTCCTTTGCACCCATGTATATTTTACACTGGACTACACATACATTACGTAACATTCTCAGGGCAATCTTTGAAAGGCTGTATCAAATGTGGCATCTGAAAACTCTTACTACATTGTAATATCATTCTAGCTCTATATAAAACCCCAGTGAAAATATCAGCTTTTACAGTATACAAGTTCCATCTTTCCCCCTTTTTGACGAGGGTAGCTGCAGGCCTATATTGGCAGGACCCCTGTACCATAGATTTCAGGCGATATGAGAGGCAAGTGCACCTCTTAATTCCTGTAGGGGAAGGCCCAATTTGTGACTTCCCTTGACATCATTCTCCTGCTAGTCTAGGCAATTCAGACTATTGAAAATCTATGTGAAATATTGGATGGTTCAGTTATGCCTGTACACACACATTACACACACATGCATGTACAAATGTACATTCAGTGTAATGCCCCATGAGCAGAAGAGACAAAGACTTTTGGACAAACTAGACAACTTTATTCAAGCATTCACACTAGGTAGATACACATACACAGAAAACTCCTCCCTCTTATTCTTCTGAAATATATCAAACAGGTGTCGCACAATGAATAGTAAGCATACTTTCTTTTCAAGCTATGGTGAAAGCGTGAATGAAGTTGTTTACTTTGTCCTAAATCCTTTGTCTCGTCTGTTCACAGTGACGTGCTCGAAGTGATTCAACATTAGCCGAGGGAGTGCCGACATTATGCATGATTTTAAATGTATCTTGAATATGAAACACTTTTCAGGCATTCATCAGAAAAGACGATGGAGCATTATTACTGTTTTTATCATTCATTAAGCCATCAAAAGTTGGACATCCAAAATCTAAGTTGTACTTAGTACATGTTACTTGCCACATAACTAAGAGAATTTAATGAACATGTTTCCCATATCTTTTTAACATTTGGTGGAGTGAATAAGACAATCATCAATGTCTTGGTAGGGCTATCAGCAGTATTCCAATGGCCCCCCAAAAACCCAATTTCCTTGGTATGATACCAGTTCTGCTCCTACCGTTCTATAACAAAATATGCAAACAATTATCAGGTTAAAGTTCACTGACCTAAGTTGCCATTGCCAACCGATGAAAATGAATGTGTATGGGCAAGTATGAACATCTATAAGGTGATCAATATTATCTGTTTCAACTTTTATGTTACCCTATAATGAAGTGAACAGGAACATGGGGTTAACAGGAATATAACTTGCAATTGTTTAAATCTGCTTGTATAATATATACTTAGTTTTTTGTTTATGTTTCTCACAGATTGGAAGATCTGTAAGAACAAGTGCTATTGAGTGGTACGCTCTATGTAAGACTTTATTTCATTTTCAGGAACGAAGTTTGGTTCCTATTCAAAACGCTCAAACGGCTAAGTTTAATGTAATGTACAGTAATTAGTGGTGCTCAGATGGTGAATATGACCATATACATCATTAAAAAGCACCAAAAAAGTTTGCGAATGGAAGGCTCTGATGAAAGACAATTTCCCTCTTTTTATGAAACAACTTGAGTCACTCTCTAATGAAATTATGGAAAATTATCCCCAAGCCCAAGTGTCCTTTCCTGTCTTGATATAGGCAATAGATGGCGCTCCACCTATGGCTAATTTTTACTGCATGAACCATGAGGAATGTCCTCGTTGTAAAGATTGACTGCTTGCCAGTTAAGGAGAAGGCTTGACTGACCAAGATGATGGGATTTCTACAGTTTACAACTGTAGCCCAATCTAGTACATGTACTTGTCATTTTCGTTTCCAATAGCTGGATAAAATTAAATGAAATTCATCCCCCAAAATAATAATTGATTAAAAGAACTGAGGTCATCTAGTGAAAAACAAATTTTCTTCAACAATTAGGCTTATAGCCACACAATTTGGAAGAAATGTTCATAAATAACCAAGCTACATTTGAATTGGGTTAAAAATAAGTTATACCCAAATCGGCACATATCAGCGGAAACATGCCAACTTTTTNAAATGGAAGGCTCTGATGAAAGACAATTTCCCTCTTTTTATGAAACAACTTGAGTCACTCTCTAATGAAATTATGGAGAATTATCCTCAAGCCCAAGTGTCCTTTCCTGTCTTGATATAGGCAATAGATGGCGCTCCACCTATGGCTAATTTTTACTGCATGAACCATGAGGAATGTCCTCGTTGTAAAGATTGACTGCTTGCCAGTTAAGGAGAAGGCTTGACTGACCAAGATGATGGGATTTCTACAGTTTACAACTGTAGCCCAATCTAGTACATGTACTTGTCATTTTCGTTTCCAATAGCTGGATAAAATTAAATGAAATTCATCCCCCAAAATAATAATTGATTAAAAGAACTGAGGTCATCTAGTGAAAAACAAATTTTCTTCAACAATGAGGTTTATAGCCACACAATTTGGAAGAAATGTTCATAAATAACCAAGCTACATTTGAATTGGGTTAAAAATAAGTTATACCCAAATCGGCACATATCAGCGGAAACATGCCAACTTTTTATAGTACAAGGGCCCTACATTAAGTGGTCCTATTCTCCAGTAATAAATCAAATAGAAAAATACACATACTAGTATTCCTCTTCAGATTCATATTTTCAGCATCGTTTTTCTTTCAAGTTCATCAATGACTAGACCCTATTCCATTTGAATGGACCATTTAAAAAAATAAATTTTCTTGACCTGGGCATGCAGGCAAGTAGGTTTGTCGGGACCAGGGGGAGGGGGGGGGGGGGTCATTGGAGGAGGAAAATTATGTAGAATAAGATGTACAATATTCAACTCCATCTGCTATCCTCTTTGACAAATTTGGAGACCATCCTTTAAATACTTCAATGTCATGTCAATCAGATTCAAATTAAAGAGTTTGACCCCATCCACAATCATGAAAATAAAATTGATAAATGAAGGAAAATCGAAAACCTATTTCACACATATTTCCTCACATCCTCTCCTTATTATTTTCATTTTTATCTATTCCCATCTGGAAGAAAGAAAGGCATTCCAAAAGAAAAAAGAAAGAAACAAAATAACAAAAACATATTAAAGATATATTAAAGGTGGAACGATAACTTCTAGGGAAAAAAAGGGACACACTGATAGAAAGCCTGAAAACATACAGCCTCTAGTGACTGGTTTTGATGGATGGCGGCACTATTTAAAAACTGCAGTTTGAATCTATCTGAGACAATGGGCACATTTGGCAAGAATATAAGATTTCGATTTTACCTTGAATTTGAAAGTTTGTTTAGAGTAGGTAAACTGGATAATTATGGGTTTTAGGGGCCTAAATTGTTTGTTTTCATTACGTAACTTCAGCATACATGCGCTGACAGAATAAAGCACAGTAGTTTATTCGGTCGGCACACCTAGGCCTACACTGAAGTTTTTGTTCTGAATTCAAATAGTCTAACACAGTTTAACATAACACTTTTAACAGGCCCCTACAACCCAGGCAGAAGGAGCCTACCCTTTGCATCATAACTTCAAAATACAAAGACTCAATTGGCAGCATCTCTAATCAACATTCATGCAACTTGCAAGAATAAAGTTCGCAAGATCCTAAAATTGTTTTTTAATAATTAAAAATCATGAAAATGGAAACAATCAATCATAAATAATGTAATGCAGATTTTTTGAGACGTGTGAAATATCTACCACAAAATGATGCATGGATATCATCATTAATTTTTCATTTGTCATTTTGTGGTAGATCTCAAACAATCATTGTCAAGTTGCTACAAATGTCAATGTCAAGACAATCAAAATTCAAATTAAACTTTTCAAGAGTCATGTCTGATCTCATCCACGCCCACGGCACGGATTAAAAAAAAGTTGAAAGTGAAGTCTGAAGAAAATTAAATGTATTGCAATCATCACGCATTTATAATTCAATATATCAGACACCAATGCTGAAGGAGGATACAATTACAGGCATTACAATTTTGCTTAATTTATGCTGACTTCCAATTCTATCCATTTATTGAGTTGGTCAACAGGCGGAGCTGAGGCTCAGCAGCAGGACAGCTGATGTGGGCCGGGCCAGTCTGGCGTTGCTGAACGACACACACCGGCGACAAAACACGCCCGCTCAGCACATGACGGCCACAAACACAAACATTGACGAAAGATTTCAAAATCAACGGCAATATTTCTATTTTAATATCACTGCAGATCATTTAAGAGAGTTCCCCTTATAAATGTGAATATTGTTATCATGAAGGTAGTAATTTCTACACCTTTATACTTACGATGAACAAGAAAAACGTGAATCAATGAAGGTGTAATTTAGGATTTGACAATGTTTACGTGAGGGAGTGCGTGTTGCGTCGACTCTTTACGGTTCCCCCATTGAATCCTTGCGTTTACGAACATCTACGAACGTTACAGCATGCATGCAACAACACTCGGTAATTCAGTTTTCCAGTTCGGAAGTGGTCACTTCGAAGCTAATAATGCACACCTCAACATACGATTTCAGCTTCGATACTAACTCAGAATAAATTATTCATTATTGAAGATTATCCTGGGTTAGTAGGCTCTCTCAGACTTCATCAATGGAGGTTGAATGGGTGTTCACTTTATTTTGGTTCACCGGTAAAGCGCCAAAAGTTGCAACGATCGCGAAGTTCAAAATGGCGAATAGGTGAGATAATTTATGTAGCATCCCATAATACTCTGCTCCAATCACGTGTGAGGCTAAGGTCGTTCCCAAAATGACGTCATATTACGAGTATATTTTGAGGAGATTGTAAACAAAATACAGTTTGGTCCACCAAAAACTTTTCAGTAAACTAAGAATAATTCACAATTTCATAAGCATTTATCTTTTTCATATATGGAAAGTAAAATACGAATACCAGATGCGTTTCAGAGGCCTGCTGCGCGCCGCAGCGGCTCAAGAAATATGACGGTGGTTCAGTATATTCATCGAAACGCAAAGGTGGGGATTTGTTAGCCCCGTAACATAAAGATTTGATTTCATTTCATTTTATTTTCCACTTTCAATATTTACAATATTCACAATGATATTTACAAATGTCTATACAAATAATTACAAATTTATATATAGATTACAAATCACAAAGTAAAACACATAGAATTCTACATAGTAGAATGAACGATTTGATTTCACGAAATCGAAAGGGAAGGAGGACCAACTAAAAAGCACAGCTTGTAGGGTATTTGTCCACCTAGTTAAGATGGAAATTTAGATGTACCTCAAAAGGTGAATAAATTTATAACAAATATTGATAATGAGTATTCAAAACGAGACGCTATAAGATAAATTATAACATCTGAAAATATATGTATTTATAATAATAAAACATATTTAAAAAAAACCAAAGAATAAGTATAGGCTTACATTAATTGAAAACAGAAGAGTCTTTCCAATCATTAAGATAAGAAAATGACGGTGGGTAAATTAATCATTAATTAAGAGTCTTTCCAGTCAATCGTATAAAGTCTGTGACATATCATGTACTAAAGTTTGCGATTGATTGCAAAATATGATCGTATCGCGTTTATGTTAGGGAGCCCAGAAGTGCATGGACAAAATAGGAGCCAGGGGATGACAGGAGAGGCAGAGGAAAAAAGATGATGATTTATAAGGAAAGAGGAAAACAAAAAGGGATGATGGGTTGAGTAATTTAAAATGAAAGGAGGAGCAATTTAGGGAAACAATAAAGAAGGAAGACGGCAAAGTAGATGGTGAGTGAGGAAAATAATAAGAATACAAAATGAAAGTAGAAGGGAAAAAGTTAAAGACAAAGAGTTTGACGGAGTAAAATCAGAAATTATTTTAGGAATCATGTTTACGTATAACATTATACAATTAAAAAAGGGAAATGAAAAATAGAATAAGGGAAACTCGCCGAAAGGAAAAGCCAAGATTTTGTTTACGCAAGGTCACCTCACAAAAAAAAAGAAAATAAAGAAGAGGAAGAAGTAAAAGGGGATAAATATGAAGAAGAAGAATAAAAATGAAAGCGTTACTTTTATGATAAACATTATTAGGTGAGGAGGAAGAGGCGGAGAGAACAAAAATTTAAAGTGGATGAATACGAATTGGAAGACAGGAAAAGAGGAAGTAAGGAGATTAAAAACTGGCCTATATAATTTATCGCCCTGCAGGGTATATGAATACATCTTACCTCCTCCCCCCCCCCCTTTTTTTTTTACTCACCAGCAGGGCCCCGCTTCAAAAGAAAAAAAAAAGTTTCGTTTTCAAAAGTGAATACTTTTTTGTTTTATTTTATTTTGCCTGCTCGTCATCTCACTGATGTTTAAATTTTACAATATTCTTCTCCTCGGAGTTAAAAAAAGGCCATCCTTTTTCAAGTTTGCACCCCACAAATAAATCCTCAATTATACGCAGGCCTTAACCCATTCAGGACAGGATTTACTTTACAATAAATTGAATCACAATTCATTTCCTAAATTGGCAACGCTCTAATTTTAAATTCTCTTTTTAGAATGTTTTAACTAAAGATTATGTTACCATACGGAATCTTGTCTGTCAGAAAGCAAAATAAAAAGTTAAAAGTTGCCAATTTGCGTGTAAAATGGTGATTTTCTCTTTCTGCTTATACATCAGGTATATTTTTAGAGCACTACATCAAAAGTTATTGGACCAAAACACAAAACGTGTTCTATCGTCATGAAATGGTTTAAAAAAAAAAGAAGCCGTTACAAGGTTCTATTTGATTGATAGCACAGTTCAACTAATACAAAACTGGCAACGAATGAAAAGAAGCGGAATCAGAAAAATATAAAGTATAAGAAGAATACAAAGAAGGAGAACAATTATCCAAAGGAACGCATGGAAGATAAAGGGAAGAAGAATAAGTTAAAACAACGATTTACCTAGAAAACGAGAATGAAAAAGAAAATGCCAGGGAAAATTATATAGAAAAGAGGAGGGGAAGGAAGTTAATACTTTAACAATTAGTTATTAAGATTTTGACTTTTCAAATAAAAATTTATTTACAATTGCCGTCATCAAAAAAAAATTGAATTACAAAGTATAAAAGATTAATGAAGAGCAATAGAGAATAAGAAGAAGAAGAAGAAGAAGAAGAAGAAGAAGAAGAAGAAGAAGAACTGAAGAAGAGGAAGAAGGAGAATAAAAGAAGAAGAAGAAGAAGAAGAAGACGACGACGAAGAAGAAGAAGAAGAAGAAGAAGAATAAAAGATTATGAATAAGTAGAAGAAGGAGAAAAAAGAGAAGAGAAAGAGATGGAGAGGGAGGAGGCAAAAGAAGATGACGAAAACAACCGAAAAATACGACGGAGGGTGATCTTGAGGTATTTGTTTTTAGAACATTCGCCGAGTGATGGCGCTATTTCTAATTCAGAAATCATCCATCGATGAAATTCTCAACTCTCCTATATATCTTATCTTATTCATTACTTTTCTATAATCATTAATAATAATGCATGACTGGAAACAGCAGGATTGATATTACCACAATTATTCTCCTTTGATTCAATATACACGGCATGAACAGTCATTTATATAAATGCAATGAATAAACTGAATCATCATTTATTAACCACGTCCATGATACCAGAGGATATTATTGCAATAAACAAACACTATTAAGTAAGTGAATTTAAAATGAAAATTAAAATCCAAATCTAATAACTATCATGAATCAGGAATCTTAAAACTTTAGTTTCGAGAAAAAGAGAATAAAGACATATTAAAGAGATGAACATGATACGAATTTAATGGCATGTTCTTTGAAAGGTGGCGGTTGTACACGCACTCAAAATATATAATATTCAGCTACAGAACCGTCGCAATATGTCCCTTTTTCCGAAGGGGTGCGCTTTAAGATATTTTAATACGTAAAAATGAAAAGAAAAAGAAAAGAAAACCTCACCTCATTTTCTTTGGAAGTTTTACAAGCAAAATTATTTGTTTTGTATCTGAACCTTTTGGAAGAACAGAGCTATTTATTTTAATTCTTCTGAAAGGGCAATCCAGCCAATCTTATTAATTGCAAATTATTTTTACACATGTAAATTTGTCAAATATATTCTGATTTCGTATTATGTTATATGTTATATGTCTTTTTACTGATTGGAAATAAAGTACAATACAATACAGAAAAGCAAACAAGCAAACCAAAAAGGCCTGTACAATACATTCCGCTTCTGCCCAGCGGGTTCATATACGAGCTAAAAAGAGAATGCATTGTCGTAGTGTATAGTGGTTCCGACTCTCGCCTTTCAACCAGAGGGTCGTAGGTTCGAATCCCACCCATGGCGTTAATTTCCTTCAGCAATAAATTCATCCATATTGTGCTGCACTCGACCCAGGTGAGGTAAATGGGGATGACAGGAAAAATTTCATTGTAATGCGGAGCGCCGTAATGGTTGCCAGCTAGAGCCGGGTAATAGTGAGTGTAAAGCTTTCAGCGCCATGAGCATCGATAATGCATGTGGACCTGTGCGCTATACAAGTAGCCACCATTATTATTATTATTATTTTGCAAAATTATTTTTTCCCCACCATTAGAGATTTTCTACTTATTTTATCATTTTGTTTGTTTGTCATTGTATTTCTTCTTCTTTTCTTTCCTCCTTCTTCTTCTCCTCCTCCTCATTCTTCTTCTTCTTCTTCTACTTCCTCTTTTCATCTGGATCCTATATGGAAGACCTGCAGTGTCGTACGTGCCTGACGCTGCTGAATGGGATATCCAGCCGAATCATATCTTTTTCTTTTATCATGTATATATGTATTTGTATTTTTATTATTCATTTTATTATTGAAAACGGAAAATAAATAGCATACCGTGCCAAGGTTTGTACAGCTGATGGATATGAAAGGGGGTGTGTTTACAGCCTCTGACCCTAATCTACCTATGGAGCGCCACGAGATCATGAATATAAATCTGCTGAAGTGCACCAGGCACTATAAACAAATATCAAAAGCTGTCTAAAGTGTATATTTTTACCACTGGGCCCGTACTGTGGGAGGGGGCTTTGGGCCCGCTCCCTATTCAGAGATAGCGCCAAGTTTTAGGAGGGGGGGGGGGATGAGGAAAATTGGCGACTAAGAACCAAATTTGAACTGATTTCTTGTTGTTGCTTGTCAGCACATTAGGTGGTGCAAATTTTGTTGATTACCCACATTCGTCAACCCGAATTAAGAGGATAAAAATTGCTAAGGGGCGATAAATTTTAGGTGATGACCGTTCTTTTTCTTTCTTTTCTTGCTCGTCAGCTTGTAAGGGGTGCACAATTTGCAAGGGGGAGTAGTATACTTTAAACCTGCATGGCATGGGGGCGCTGATGATTGGACAACCAAAAGTGAATGGGGCAACTGACAGGGCAACTTAGTGTGCCACAAAAAGTATCGTTGATCTGCAAAGGCGGATGAGGGNGGGGGGGGGGGGGGGGGGGGGGGAGGAGTAGGTTCCAGACCATCCTTCACTATATTTCGTCCTCTAGTTTTTTTTTCTATTGATTTATTGACGGTCATGCCCGTTGTGGCCTCACCGCATTTTTTTTTGGAGAGTCATCCCTTATTGAAAATAAAGGAAAACTTAGATTTGCTCTTGATCTGTCAATGATTTCATATCGCTATTCCAAAGGTTCGTTATTCCGCCGTTTACATGGTATTCATTAAATCAGTTAAAAACAATCACCGTGAGCAGAAGGGACAAATGTTTTTGGACAAAGTAAACAACTTCATTCAATCATTCATAAAAGCTAGGTACACACAAAAAAACCTTCTCCCTCTTTGAGGAAATAATATAGGCCTCGCACAATGAATAAAAATATCTTTTTTTGTGTGTTTTCTAGCTATAGGCGGGTTAACTTATATATTCAAATTTATGTGCGGTTGACGTAGTTACGTGGTTGATAACAATAAGACTACAATAATTGGAATCAAGTTTGCATACATTACTTGTTGCTATGTCGGGCAAGCCTCGGGCAAACTTTCTGGTTGTCAAGAACAACCTTTGTGTTAGAGGTAAGCATAAAATTTGCATCTATTAGTAAACCCGCCTATTGAGATCGAATGCAAGAAAGCGTTGATAACTTTTTTCCAATCCTGTGTCCCGTCTGATCAGAGTGAATAACACTATACTACTTGAAATGCAGTTTGCATACATTAGTAGTTGCTATGTCGGGCAAGCCTCTGGTAATATTTTTGGTTGTCAAGAACAACCTTTGTGTCCTGAGTATGCATAAAATTTGAATTTAATAGTAAACCCACCTGTCGCTCAAGGTCAAAATATTGTAGCTTGTCCGACCTACCAACAAGTAGGCCTACGAAATACTTTTATATAGCGCATAACATCATCATGCGAAAGTCCCTATATAAGCGCTTAAAAAAACATAGACATAGAGAAAGAAGTCAGAGGAACTGGGATTATCAGTAGATTAGTTGTTTTTAAAGAGATATGTTTTCAAGTTTCTTCTGAATTTTTCATATTGTGTACTATTTGTGAGGTAGTTTGGGAGGCTATTCCATAAGATAGATGTGGCATGTGAGAATGATCTCTCACCATTTGATTTTGTAGCCGTTTTAGGTATGTGAACTGTGATCTTTTACTAGAACGCAGTGATATCTCAGGTTTATATTGAATGAGCAATTCTGTGAGATATATGAGTGCTAACTGATAAAGGCATGTTGACTAGGGAGAGCAGTTTAAACTTGATTCTGGATTTAATGGCTAGCCAATGTAGTTTTCTTAGAACAGGGGACATTGCATCATATTTCTTTGTTTGTGTTACGAGCCGTGCTGCTGAGTTTTGAATTCGTTGTAACCGTTGTGACGGTAGACCAAAAAGTAGACTGTTGAATGCGATTGTTTGATTGAGTGAATATTAATTATTCTCAGACTATACTTTGTCATTATTAAGAAATTCATTCTGGATATAGATCATTGTCTTTAAAGCCCAAGTACAGTTTTGGTAAAAGCCAATGTTTTTATCGCCAAATTTTGTCTTCAAATCTACTTAAAAAGAAACATGATATCATGAACATGTTGTACAAAAGATTGTACGAAAAATTAACAAGTTTTGGAAAAGTTATAACCTAAAGTGTGGAAAATATTTTAGCGTCGTAGCCCCCGACGCTAATTCAATATTTTCTTTCTTGATAAAGGACAGCTTCTCATGAACAGAATTGGATGAAAATTTCAGAATTTATTCTTTATGTATTCCTTTTTAGCATGCTTTAATAAAATCTTGGAAATAATTTTGTATATGCCCAATAAGAAGCAAAATATTGTTATAACCAAGAGAGGGCGCTAAATACGATTTAACGGTCAAATTCAAATTTTCAAAAGAATTCGCTCGTAGAAAATTATGCTATGATCTTGAAATGTGTTTACAAACTATATGTCATGGTATATATCCCCAAAATTCACATTTCTTTAATCTTTACCAAAACTATACACGGGCTTTAATGTTACAAACTAAGTACAGCTAAATTTTACATGACGTAAACGTTGAAATGATACAGATACTTTTTCACAGTTGTATGCTTAAGATGGGTACCGTACATGCGAATTTTAATATAGGTCCTGCTAATACCCATATTTACTTGAAAAAACACACCCCCGAACATTTTGTTGGACAAAATTGTTTTGTATTCAATCCTGACAAAAGAGGGCGCTATGTCAGAACTAATTTTCGCGATCGATCGACTGGTTCTTTTAGTGGAAGAAAAACACTTTCTATTTTTGATAGGATATTTTTCACATTTTGTCAGCATTCTTTGGAAATCTAGTTTATCATTTCCTGTAGATAATTGGATTCTCTGCACATATTCCAAACTATAAGGTAAGACATTGCTTAGATTTGATGTTTTATGTAAGAACATGTTGCCTTGTTCGAGTAAAAATGCCGCATTCAGTTACCGGCGTACTACGTTATCGTACACACGTGGATGTCAATGGGGGAACTGACCTGGCACACACACACTTTTTCACACACAGCAAATTTGTCGCAGCGAGCCCTCGATCATTGCAATTTCAAAGGTTTTTGTCACCCGTAACATTTATTTCATTGCCCCTTCTATGCTTCCTTGCTCTATGACAAGATAAATTCCCATCCCCATTCCTACCATCATATTCTCCTTCTTCGAAAAATGCGGGCCAAAAATGCTTTGTTCATTTCTTATTTCCCCTTGCCTTACCTCCGGAAACAAGAGATTTCCTGGGTTGGGGATTGTTTTGTTTTTTCTTCCCCCTTTCTTCCATGTTTGCGTGATCAACAAAGGAGCGGGTTGGTCCTGCTTGAGCGACCGGGCCTTGCTGGGGGTCTTTGTTCGCGTGCTTGGCACGTGCCAGTCGCGAGCCCCTGGTCCAAACAAAGCATATAGGCTATGGCCAGGATTTGGGCTTTATTCTCACGCAGTCTTTGTCCCCCATTGGTTAATTCTGGAACCAGAATGGTTCCGTAATTTATGCAGAGTACCCTGCTGTGTGGAGGGCTTAGTGAATGTTTTTGTTATGGTCCCCTCTTTGTGGCCCAGCTCCTGAATAGATCTTGCTCTCTCAAAACTGGACAAAGACGGTTTTGAGAAGTGATTTTTGGCACAGTTGAAATTTGACATCACTGGAATTAGGTTGGATTTTTGCATCACTCTCTTGATCTTCATATTTTTTGACAAAATAAGTTGTCATTGTCAAATTGTGAGTATTATTTTTAGGTCCATATTACCTTGAGATTTACATCGTTTCTTCAAAAAGAAATGTCATGAGTGTCATTAAATTCTATTCTATGTTTCTTTAGACTTTTATCTTACTTCGATGTTTACTTTTCAAACAGAACCCTTTCTTGAATACTATGTGTCAATTATTCATTCACTGAGTGCATGTCACTGACAGATGAAAGAACAAAAATTGAATTTTCTTTGTTTGAATAAACATTAAAAAATGTGATTTCATACTGTTTTTTAAACATGTCATTGGGTGATATGAGTGGAGTTTTGCATAAATATAGTTGTTATAAACGTATCTGGAGTTTAGAATTATTGCCATGGATTTGTCATTTTTTGTTCCACAATTTCTATATTTCTATATTGGTCCAGTTTCGTGTTCTTCATTATATTGTCATTGTCATTAGAAAGTATACGTAATGATGATGTTAACAGAATTACATACCTGTACAGTGGGTAACTTCAAGTACGGTGTTCGGTGTTGGTGTTGGTGTTGAGAGAGCAAAACGGTCCGTAAACTGAGCTCCAACACAGTTGGTCAGCTTACAGAAGTGATACAGAAACGACCGGAAATACGTCAGAATCTTGCGAGGTCTAACCCAAACTCCGACAGACTTCAAGTATGGTATTGAGGCTGGTGTTGGTTTTGCTGCAACACCAACACCAGCGTTCAACAGTTCCGTACTTGAAGTCACCCATTGTATGTGTACACAGTACATACTAGTAGGCTACATTATTTTGACATTTTCATTTATTTATTAATTTTCATCGTCTACAAGTACAGCATTTCATTTTGTTGACAATGAATTCTTGATATATGCAGCCTTCCAATATTTGTTTGTTGTTGATTGAGTATGTGCATTGTGTACACTACTGCCTAAATAAACACTCTAGTCTGATAAAAACGACTTTCATGATATAATATGGCAAATTGGGTGAATACATTGCCAAGTCTTTCGGGCAGTTTTTGTAGTTACTGTGTGGGAAGTGAGTACTAACCAATTTATAATTTTTCTTTCATTTCATTTTGCATAATATTTATTGTCATTAATGGTGACAATAATCGAAGTACATGTATTTGCTGTATAAAATTGCATAATCCTTGTGGATTGCAGGGGTTTCCCACACTTTCAAATATTGTCAGAGAACAGGCATGCCATTGTCAATTTCAATAATTTCAATTAAAGGAGGACTCCGGACCAAAAATTTCTTGCTCCGATTCAAAGCGCAAAAATCAGACAAACAGATGAAAAAAAGTTTGAGCGAAAACGGACAACAAATAAAAAAGTTATGAATATTTGAAAAATATCTTAAGATTTTCAAAATAGTTATATTTTTGGCCAATTTGTAACTACAGGTCACGTGACATGACGTGTTGATGACGTAGGTTTGTCACTTCTCTAGAGTGAGTGTATTATC
>BQKZ01008230.1:0-21625 GCA_036244855.1 Temnopleurus reevesii | reverse complement strand
AGAAGAAGAAGAAGAAGAAGAAGAAGAAAAAGCAGAAGAAGAAGAAAATAATAGGAAGAAGAAGAAGAAGAAGACGAAGAAGAAGAAGAAGAAGAAGAAAAAGCAGAAGAAGAAGAAAATAAAAGGAAGAAGAAGAAGAAGACGAAGAAGAAGAAGAAGAAGAAGAAGAAGAAGAAGAAGAAGCAGAAGAAGAAGAAGAAGAAAAAGCAGAAGAAGAAGAAAATACAAGGAAGAAGAAGAAGAAGAAGAAGACGAAGAAGAATAAGAAGAAGAAGAAGAAGAAGAAGAAGAAGAAGAAGAAGAAGAAGAAGAAGAAGAAGAAGAAGAAGAAGAAGGGGGATGAAGAAATTCAGACTGGGAATATATGGAGAAGAGGAAGATGATGAAGATGAATTAGAAGGTAATAGGAGTAGAGGTAGAAAGAAGAAGTAGATGAAGATGTGGGAATATGGAGAAGAAGAAATAAGAAAAAAAGAAGACAAAAAAAGAGCTTGAAGTTTCGATCCTAGCAGTATTTTAATCAAAAGAAGAGGAGAAAGAAGAATATGAAGAAATTCAAAAGGGGGAAGAGTAGGAAAGAAAGGAAGCAAATGAAAAAAAAAGAGAGAAAGAAGAAGGAAAAAAAGGAAAGCATAAAAAGAAGATGAAGAAGAAAATGGAAAAAAAAGTTTGAGTGAATTAATTGAAAGGAACAGAAGGAAAGAAAAGAAATACTGGAAGTGGTCCTGCTTTTATGCCATTGATTTTTATATGCACACAGGAATCTGCATACTTTAAAAATAACACCAGATGTTTGAGTAGAAAGATGAATATACTTCACTAAAGAACTCTCTCCCCATGTTCAGACGCAAATTATTTATACCAAAATTTGATAAAAAACATTGATTAACTGTTCAGACAAGTTTTTCAAACATTCATAGAAATCTATAGGTGTGCATTTTCATGCTCTACATTACACAAATGTACATTGTTTGTATTTAATGTTCAGATATATTTTTATATCATGTATTTTGCTCTCCTCTCTCCTTCGCTATTCTCTTTCATTTTGTGATCCAATATGCTGGATCCAATTTACTTTGATATTTAAACATAAATTATTGCAAAAAGTATCACATTGTTAGCAATAATTTTGTCTAGGATTTTTCCTATTTCACATATAATACCATAAGTGTGGAAAATAACGGCTTTCATTTTCGTTTTATTAGGCTTACGTGTACGTGTAAGTTTACTTTAAGTACAATTTGACTGTTTGCGAAGTTAATTTCGCGCACATGCTACCCCTTTGCTTACGTCAATTTGGCTTGAATTTAAAATAGATTTGCTGTCTCGTCTATTGATGGTCAAAACCTAACGTCATAGATTACATGTGTACGTTGTGTGTATGTGCAAACACACCAAAACTGTACCCCCCCCCTCTGCAAAAATAATGGAAATATTAAAACAATATCCTTAATGTATCATTGTTAAAAGGCAAACAGTCAGTGCTCTTTGGACCCTTAGCCCTCTTTTGGAATAGTCCTTATCCTGTTGAAGTGTTTATACGGAAATAATCTACGACAAAATCTGGCATGTTGGCAAACAATGCTTTGTGTGGCTTCATTTCATATAAAACCAAGAAATAGTTTCATTACTAGGTCATTAGTTTAATAGAATATGTTCGCTCAGGGATATCAGATCTATCGTGCAATGTGTGACGCATTGTTTTAATTAGTATTAATTAGGAAAATACGCTTTGATATTGGACGAGTATCATTGGACCTCGGATGTGCCTTGCCTTTGTTGATTTTTGTCTCATTTGTCCATTGTTTTGGTTTTCATATGAAACCAAGAAATAGTTTCAGTACTAGATCATTAGTTTCAGATCTACATGTATCACGTGTGACGCATGATTTTCATTAATATTAGGAAAAGATGCTTTCATATCGGACAAGTATCATTGGACCTCAGATGTGCCTTTTTAATACTTTTGTTGATTTTTTGCCTCATTTGTCCATTGTTTTGGTTTTTCTCCCCAATCTGTGGCCAATTTGAAGCGTTGTAGCATCGGCACAACCCTCGAGGTGGATGTACTTTCTAATCACAGGGGAAAAGAACTTAATCTGATATAGTTTATGGAGTGGACTACACCTGAAATTGTGCTGCGACATTGTTTTATTGTGCTTCAGTTTACAATACTTTGTGTTGTTTCATCATTGTCGCTGTTCAAGGAATTTTGCCCTCTTCATCTTTTTGGAAATTTTGAAAGACATAGGAATTGATAATAAAGAATGTGGAAAAGCATCTCTAATTGCAGTGGAATTTTGCAGAATGCCTCTTATTTGTGAATTTTGCTAAAGTTATTTTAGCCCTCTGCATAGAATTGTTGAACTTTTAACTCACTACATTGCAGAGAAATTGGATCTGACATTAAAGTACTATAGTGAGAAACGTAGAAAGACTTTTTCAATTGCATGGAAAGAACAGAAGATCTTCAGTTTAGTGAATTTTGTTAAATTTTTCACTCTCTTCTTTTAACCTTGAATTGACACTTGTAGCTCTCGTCATTGGTGGAAAAAAGATCATGTCTGACATTGATATCACATACGGAGGAAAGGAAAGTCATCTGTAATATAGTGGAAATAAAACAGTCATATTTTGTGAATTTAGGTGAATTTGCTAATACCCTCTTGAAACATTGAATTGATACGTGGATTCCTCACCATTGTAGAGAAGTTGCATTTCACATTGATATTTTGAGGAACTGGATAGTCATCTCCACTAGCTTGGAAGTAAATTATGTAAATTTTGTTGAATTGCTTCGAAAGTTTGATCCCTCGGAAAACAATGAAGCATAAAGCACTAATTTTCAGAGAAAAGAAGACAGGGAGCAATGGAATTATGGGCAGTATTCTGCAGGTCATCCTAAACAGGTATCCCTTTCTTTTTGTTTTAATGAATGCTCAGCTACAAATAGTATGATTTTGTCCTATTCAGTAAAAATTGTTCATTATGAACCTCAGACAAAATTGGATATTTTTTAGTCCTTGGGAAATAGTGTTGCAAAGTGCATGAAAGCTAAGAATAGGATTTTTAAAATCTAAAAATTGGATCTTTATGGTTGAATGATTTTTTTTTTCATCAGATAGGTAGTTGGCAGCTGTGTAGGTGCTGGATTAAGGAGGATATTATTTTTTAAGTCAAAGTCATCTGTAATAGCGTTGAAGAAGCGCAGATAAATATTGTGAATTTTGCTGAATTGTTCCGAAAATCTTGTTTTCCTTGGAAACAATCAAGCATAAAGCACTAATTTTCAGAGAAAAGAAGATGGGGAGCAATGGAGTTATGGGATCTATACTGCAAGTCACCCTAAACAGGTATTCTATCAGGGCTCTACAAACCCTCTTGCCCACTTCCCTGCTTTCCCGGGGCAAGTGAGAATGCTGTGTGGGCAAGCATTTCTCAAAGTCACTTGCCCGAATAATCAGGTGGCAATTTCTATATCAGCAAAATTATCCTCAACAGATAGACTTTGTCAAAGAACCGGTTTATTTTCCATCTGTTTGACTTGTATCATGGCATCTGTCGCCAATAATATTCTTCTCCCTTGTATTTACTGACCCTAAATGCATGCTTTCGCTTCTTGTGAGTCGTGTATGCCTGAACTAAAAAACATGTTTTTCAAAACATTTTTTTTTCTCTTTGCCTCACTTCAGAGTATTTATTTTAATAAAAATTATTTAGATATACATTTTTACAAAATCAAACATAATATCAGTGAAGGAAAATAGAACAAGACAATTCAAATAATTACCTTAAAGTTAACCACTTTTAAACAAGATTAGCATACACACAAGGCAGTGGGTGACTGAACTGCAGCTTCTTTGAATGCAACATAGCACAAATCATTCAACACCAGATTGGACAAGCTATCATGAATGCCCAACCTAGCAACACAAATGACACATGACCCACATTCCATAAGCTAGAGTGCAGTTGTCCATGACAAGTGAAAAGATTCAGTTAATTGACAGTTACTAGATGTTTTGTTCTACATTAAAATTGAAAAGACAACATAATTCAAAACATAGAATTCGGCAAGCAGTTAGTCCTTTGCCCAATCCGGCAGACACTCTGAAGAAATTTTGTAAAGGCCTGCACATTCTTTTTTTTTCATGAGTATGTGTGAACATTATATTTATTATAAGTATCGCTATATATTGAGTCGTGTCTGAGCACGGGGGCGAGAAACATATCGGCACCATAGTCTGTTAATGATACAGTATGTTGCGCTGAGAATGTGTGAACATTATATTTATTATAAGTTTCGCTACATATCGAGTCGCGTCTGAGCATGGGGCAAGAAACGGATCGGCGCCAAAGTCTGTTAATGCTACGGTATGTTGTGTACATACATACAGCAGCTGTTTAAAATTTTCAATATCAATACTAAAAAGCGACAGGTGCTTTGAGTCCCACTGTACAGTTCAATGTTTGTGTTTTATTTCTTTGTCTGCCGTAGCCTTTTACTGTTACATCAACACTGATAGCTCATCTATAAAATGATACAAATTGTGATGTCACCATTCGGAATTATATGTTTGGCCTTTATCAAGAAAACACTGAAAGTTCATCTGTGAAATGATATGTAGAAATTTTTCAATAGGATGTTTGCCCTTTGTCAAAAAAAAAATCTTATAGCTCATCTATATTAAATTATATCTACAATCTATGATCTACAAATTATGATATCATATAATTCCAATACATGTTTGGCCTTTGTCAAGAAAACACTAATAGCTCATCTTCAAAGTGATATCTGGAAATTATAATCACTATTCAGAAATGTATGTTTGGCCTATCTCAAGAAAAGGCTGAAAGCTCATTTATGAATTGATGTATCTGCAAATTGTGATCATTATTCAGTAATACATGTTTGGCCTTTGTCAAGAAAACACTAAATAGATAATGTATAAAGGGATATCTGGAAATTATGATATCACAATTCAGAAATATATTTATGGCCGTTGTCAAGAAAACGCTTAAAGCTCATTTATAAAATGATATCTATAAATTATATCAAATCACTATTGAGAAACATGTTTGGCCTTTATCAAGAAAAGACTGATAGCTCGTCTATAAAATGATATCTACAAATTATGATATCACTATTCTGTAATATGTGTGGCCTTTATTATATTGGTTTATAATTAGCTGTCAGCAGACAGTGTCTTTAATAGTCTGCTTGCACAGACCCAAGTTCAAGTAGTTAATCGAGTGTCACAAGTAAATGGTAGCGTCTGCGTGCAAAGACTACACACTTAAGGAGCTCCTGGATTTTCATGCGCTGGATCTGTCGTTAGTCTTTCCATTCAGACACATTCACACCCAGTTGTATGGCGCAATTAATAAAATTCTCTCAATGGATACATTTGGTTTGGGTTTGTAGACTAGTCGTGACCATGGGTTGGGGGGAACTTGTCAGCTTCGGAATGGAGTCTAGCTGTATGGACATTGCATTGTCTGTAGCGGTCGATAATTGTTTGGATAAGAGAATCATTTAGATGACACTTCTTTTGAATGCATATGAGTGCGTGTAATTGTTTTCATTTTCTCATTCCCCTTTAGATATGCATCGTTAATTAGTAGTACACGTATGTAAAAAGGTAGCTTTTAATGAAGAAATTGGAACCTTGGGGACCCTCAACCGTCACCCTTCCATAATGACCACTACTGCATAGACATCACCATGCGACAAGAATATTTTCACGGCTTGCCCAGTTGGGCAAATAGAGTTTTCAATTGCTTGCTCAGACACAAAATTCCATTAGACTACAGGAATGACCAATGATCAAAATACGATCACAGCTCCAGGCAACTGTTGAACATGGTTTATAGAGATTACCTAAAAAGTGACAATTTACGCATCCAAATATGTGTTTGACATGCATTTTCTGCATTTATATGCATCAGGGATTAATAATTTGTCGACTGTTATGATTTTTTTCTTATTGTTGGCGCAACACAAGCTCTGCGCCTTCTTCCTTTAAAATACTTTATATCAATCTCTGTATTAATTATTCTATCTTTTGATTACGATTGGAAATTGATAGCTTACAAGTACATCATTTATTTATTTTTGTTATTGAAGGAATAAAATAGATGTTACACTGTATTTTGAATTGAATTGAATTGAATTGAATTGAATGTAATGTCCACTGATCACTTTGGTACATTTAGGTTTAGTGGTCATGATACTCTAGTAACCCAGAGGTCACAGGTTGGAACCCTGTCCTGGGTGCTGTGATTTTATCTCACAGCTCCGGACAATTAAAAACACAAAAATCGTGGTTGATAAATAGAGAATCTATGAATTTATGACTACCTACCAACGCGATTTAGATATAATGAATAATTTTTCCTTTCTATTTCTCTTTTTGATACAGGAAAGCAGGACGAAGTAAAAAGCCAGCACCAAGCCCGACCGAAGAACCCAAACTATACTTAGATGCACAGAACGTGAAAGCACAGATCATAGAGTTTGACATCAGAGAAATCGTCAGGTTACCGCATGGATTAGATAAGAATGAATGGTTATGTACAAAAAGTGAGTTGAATTTTAATTTTATGAAATTATCATGAGAGAATTTAAGAAGAAATGATCTGATATTATATGATAACTCTGATTCCAACCAAAGAACCGACACTATACTTTAATACATGTAGATGAGCAGAACTTAAAAGCACAGATCACAGAGTTGGACATCAGAGAAATCCTCAAGTTACCGCATGGATTAGATAAGAATAAATGGCTCTGTACAACAAAAAATTGGTAAGCTGTATCCGATGGGCTAAGTAAGGGAAAAAATATTAAATAGCCTCACTAAAACTTCTCTAAAAAAATTACCTTCCTTTGAAATAGGGAACAGAAGTTTCTATTGAAATTTTCTGCCTTCTAAGTCAAATTTTGAACAAGAAAAAAAAAAGAATTTTGGAATACATGTAGATATAAAAATGAAAGTCGGACCAAATGATCCCATTTCTTAAGAATGAAATGTGGCGATAATTTGTTTCCTCATATATTGTTTAGTTCTGTTAATGAATATCTTGTTATTTTGCAGCTCTCTATGTCTTCAATAATGTGAATGTGCACTATGTGCAACAGCATCATAATCATCATCATCCTCATCATCATCATCATCATCATCACCATCACCATCATCATCAGCAGCAGCATCATCATCATTATCATAATCACCATCATCACCATCATCATTAACATTATCATTATCATCTTTATCATCATCATCATCATCATCATTATCATCACCATCATCACCATCATCATCACCATCATCATCACCATCATCACCATCATCATCATCATCTTTATCACCACCATCGTCATCGTCGTCGTCGTCAGCAGCAGCATCATCATCAGTATCATCATCAGTATCATCATCTTCATTATCAACATCACCATCAGCATCATCATCATCAGCAGCAGCAGCAGGAGTAGCAGCATAATCATCATCACCATCATCATCACCATCATCATCACCATCATCACCATCATCATCATCATCATCATCATCATCATTATCACCATCATCGTAATCGTCGTCATCGTTATTGTTGTCGTCATCAGCAGCAGCATCATCATCATCATCATCATAATCATCAGTATCAACATCATCATCATCACTATCATCACCATCATCACCATGATCATCATCATCATTATCATCATCATCATCATCATCACCATCATCATCATCATCATCGTCATCATAATCACCATCATCGTAATCATCGTCATCGTTATTGTTGTCGTCATCAGCAGCAGCAGCAGCATCATCATCATCATCATCATAATCATCATTATCAACATCATCATCATCACTATCATCACCATCATCACCATGATCATCATCATCATTATCATCATCATTATCATCATCATCATCATCATCATCATCATCATCATCATCATCATCATCATTATCATCAGTGTCATTATCATCAATAATTTTCCTCTTTTTTTTTTTATTTTGCAGCTCTCTCTTTCTTCAATAATGTAAATGTGCTCTATGGTGTATTATCAGGACAATTCTGCACAAATGAAACTTGCCCAAGTATGGCTGCTCCTGGAAATGTGTAAGTAATCCACCAAGTCCTGACCCCCCCCCCCTCCCCCCAATAACAAAAAGAAAAAAGAAAGAAAATGAGAACAGATTCCTTAAGGAGCTCTGAATTCTTGAACAATTTGCTTAAAATACATATTATCAGGACAGTTTTGAACAAAGAAATTTTGTGATTATGAATTCACTAAAATCTTCGCTCATTAGAATACTCATTATTTAAAAAAAAAAGTTGCAAAAAAGTGAAACTAGCAACTCGCTAATTTGTGAAGAGGTCTGAAATTCAATGTATTTGATACATTTTATGTACATGTACGCCAAAATATTGGCTTTTACAGTAAAGTAATCATGGGAAAATACTTTGACTTTTAATAGGTTGGCAGGTGCACATAGTCATCATGAAAAATTATTGTTAACAATTCTAAAACATTTCTATTTTCTCATCTTTGTAGAATATACCAGTGGCATGACGACAAGGGGAAGAAAGTAAAGTGTACAGCACCTCAATACGTTGAGTACTCCATGGTATTCGCACAGAAGCACATAGATGACGAGAGTGTATTCCCTACCAAATATGGTGAGTTAAAAGAGGGCGTTGTACTCTCCATGGTTTACCCAACTTACTGCTTATGGCCTAAAATCTTTGGAGGAGATACGCACCTACAAATTCTGTCGGTTGTCCCCCTATAAGTGGGCCATCCTTGAATAGTTTGGTGGCATCCTTCATATATAACATCTAGTTTGTACAAATTGGTTCAGTGTTCTAAAATTATTATGGCTCAAGTAATTCATAAAGTTATTTCAAGCAAGAGAATAATGTCAATGAGATGTACAGAAATATAAACTATTTTTATGGAATAAATGCTCATACTTTGGGGACAATTGCTTCAGTGGAAAATTTACTCAGGAAGCCAATGTTTAAATCTAGCCCAAACCTAACCCGAACCCATTCTGAAGTCTTCCCTTCAGAATTTGAATCGGTGGTCTAACGGATCCTTCGCGGCCTGTTCCAAGTCCTAGAACACATTTATTTTGCTCACTACAAGCCAATGATGAGACAAGAACTCCCCTAACAAAATTTTCACCCAGTACTCCACGATTTCAACTCTATTTTGATTTTTTTTTCTCATTGCTCCAGGTAAAGTCTTCCCTTCAGAATTTGAGTCAGTGGTCCAACGGATCCTTGTTCGTGGGCTGTTCCAGGTCCTAGAACACATTTACTTCGCTCACTACGAGCAGATGACAAGACTAGATCTCCATCATCATCTCAATACAATCTTCACTCATATGGTCCTCTACGCACAGGAATTCAAGCTCCTGGAACAGAAGGAGATCTCCTCGTCACTCGAAGACCTCAAGGAGGCGCTCCACATCAGCCTCTCGCTTTCCTCCAATCCAACCTCATCAGCGTCATCATCGACGACGACGACAACCAATTCACAGTCGTCGACGTCGTCATCGTCAAACTTGAACACGAATCCATGACGAAGATTTGGTTTTGTAGAGTATAGTTTGGGGCTTGGGGCGTGATATTCATGGGTTTGTCTCGTTTTTTGGCTTAATCATGATCTTACTAGACAAGATTATTTTATAACCTCATATGAGAAGGCAATTCCACGGCTTCCTCATATTTTGAAATGGTCGCAAGTTGCAGTTGATCGGAGTGCGCCATTCAAAATCGTTGTTTCATGCGTGTCTTGTTAGAAGCGCTTATCATGCACAAGTGAAACTGCGCATTACAATTCTGCAACCGATTTGCGACGGAATTCAACTTTGTAGCAACAGTCCTGAAGTTTTGTTCCTCTGCGCATCCTTTTATGGTATGCAATAGTTCCATGAATTTCAATGACCACGATCGACCTCAACCCACTTGACGTCTTTACCACCATATATTCGCCTGCCCTCTACTGGCCAAAAACGAGACATCCTCATGAATATGCAAATCCCCAACTGCCCTATTAATGCAATACCTGGGTGATATAGTGTGTGTATATGTGTGTTATATCACCCCCTTATGATATTCTAATATTTATTTATTTAACCATGTTACTGGTGCATGTCGGGGTAGACCTCTCGCAAAGCCTTTGCATGGTAAGAGTTACAAACTTAGGCTCATGGTAGGTGGAAGAGATAGGGACTTTCTATGCTGCTTGGAAAAAGATTCAGATTATTTGGTTTGAAAGACTAGTAGAGAAACATAGTGAACCTTGCCTAGTCAAACTTGCATTAAATTTGATTATACTGTCAACTCTGCCGAAGTCAAACTTTTTCAAGTCAAATGATTACTTATGCCCCAGTCACATAGAAGCCGGGAAGCAACGTGATTCAACACGACTCTTTGTTCGGAGGCATTTAACTGTGAACTGAACAAAGAGTTGGGCTCAATCGTGGTGCTTCCAGGGTCCTTTTTGACTGAGGCCTTAGGGCAATAGGTTTCTTTGGAACAAATCGTATAGAACGCATATTATACTTCTTCAAAGTCAAAATTTCTCCGAATTTGAACAGATTTTTGTGGTCACAAGGCAGAGTTACCTGTTGACATAGAACCATCTTAACTTTCTTTAACACTTTTCCTGCTGAAATGTGTTCATGGGATTGTTGCTATGCTGGCCTCATGCAAAGCTCCTGTTTCCTATTGAACGATTTAAAACCTTTTAGTGTCACAATATCTCCAAGATAATCCTGGGGAAGGGGTCAATTTATCAAGTCTTTTCATCAGGGGCCAGTGGCAATCCACTTTTTGCTAAAGAGATCCTAACTTCTTGTACAATGCTCTTTACATAACCACATTCATTGAAAGCTTTATGTTCAGAGGGTGGCACAAAAACTTCAGAACTTGTGTCTAAGCAGAAAGTGAAAAGCTGAGACCATTTCTAGCAAGTAGGCCCCAGTTTCCATGCTTAAGCTAGTGTTATTGGGAATGTTGCTATGTCATCCTCATGCAATCAATTTCAATAACATTTAGTAAGAATCACTGATGAATAACTTGATGACTGAAATACCATTCTTCAGGAAATTTCCCCAGGAAAATTTTGCGATGATGATTGTGCTCAAAGGTGTAGGCAAAATTTTATTCCCTGAAAATTTCTTGACCATGTCAAGAAATGTCATACCTGCTTAGTGGCATATATCTCTTTGAAATCCTTTTGTGCATAAAGGTCACATTATTTTAGAGTATAAATATAATCCAAGACGGCAATCTAGGAGATTGTGTTACATATTGCTAATGTGAATAAAGTTACAATTAATTACTGTCAAACCTGACTCTAAAGATCACCTAAGGGAGGCAGAAAAGGGGGTCTTTATTAGCAGGTGGTCTCAAAAGACAAGTTCATTTACATGCGACTTGTGTTCTAGGGAGTCAAAGAAAGGTGGTTTTATTGGACAGGTGGTCTTTCTATACAGGTGGTTGCTAAAGCAGACTTGACTGTATCTTCAATTCACATGAAGACATGAAGATATTTTTCTTGGAAATGTGAGTGAGAATATGCTCATCGAAACATTGAAAGTGGGTAGGTCCTTTTCAGGACCTACATTCTCACATTCACATATCCAAGAAAGATATATTATTGTACCGTGAATCCTTCTACTTATTATTTAACTTTTAAGCAATACATGAAAATGGTTTTCAAAGAAAATGTTTCAAAGAACTCTTTACTTTTTTCAGTCAAGGTTGTGATTTTATTCACCTTGCGGTCAGTCCCCTTGATTCTAGCCTGTCTATTAAAGGGGAACCAACCCTTGGAATTGTTATATTAGGGCATTTTCTGAAAGGTTACCATCCTAAATAAAGTGTCGGCTATAGGGAGGTTAAGTAGTTTCTCCGACCTGTCTTTCAAACTGTATCTTCGAAGGCCAGTCCCAGACATAAACTTCTTTGTAAAGTAATTCCCTTTCTCAAATTCCCTTGCTTTTTTTAGGTGTAACATATATGAAAAACTGCTGCATTATCATGCATACTTGTATAGGGAAGGTTTTGTAAGGAAGAATTATGATTTAATAATGTGCTTGTATATTATATATTATTTTTTTCTCTTACTAATTTGTTTCATTCCGTTAACACTTTCTTATGGTTGTCATGTGATGATGATCATAATTCGTTTTTTGAAGTTCCATCTGTAATAGGGGAACCACCCCTGACATTAATGTGCTGTTAGTGAATGAAGATCAAATTCTGAGGCTCATATTCAGAAAGCGAGGTCTAATTTAACCCAGGTCTAATACATCAACCTAGGCTATTCAAAATTTAAACCAATGGTCTAAATGACAATGACTTAAGTCTGGGTTAATTTCAACCTCACTATCAAAAATTTAAGCAAAAATCTTTTAATCGCCCCCAAATTGACAATTGTTGGCAAATTTGACAGGAACTCTGGTATCATGCTGCTCAAATCTCCTTTCCTTTTGTAAACTTGATATCATATTGTTCTCTTTTTTCAGAAAAGAAGAAAAATAAATAATCTGATCGCTTCAGTATAACATGGTCTTTTTGCCCTGCAAGCACTTTTGAAAGAATCATGTTCCTTTTTTATTTTAGATTTTTTTATCAATCCATTTCTTAACCAATCCAGAGTGAATGTTGAGTTCTCAATGATTAACAATTACATCACACATTCTATCATAGTTGCCAACTCAAGGATCCCCATCCAAGGGTATCAAAGAAATTTTTAATGGATTATCATATTTTGGTCAAAATTTCACGATTTATTCACCTAAATTCCCTTCATTCACAGACAGCACACCAATTTCAGGGGTGTTTTCTAGTCTCGAAATGTAAAATTCCTCAGAAGAAATTTGTTGTTGTAATTTTTTTCTTGAAATAAAATATTCCTCTAAAGAATTATTTTGTTTGCAATTCTACTCTCAAAATATGATATTCCTCTGAAGGATTTTCTCATTGTTAATTCTAATAGTTGGATTTTGAAATGCATTCTAAAGATAGAAAAAGTTGATAATTGTTACCCTGGCTTTAGCTTTGCTTACTATGTTATACTCTTTGATTTTTTATTGGTCAGGGTTAGCTGAATTCTTATTGAGCCCCAGTCACATGAAAGTCCCTAATGAAATGATTCCACACAACTCTCTGTGTTCAGGGGTAGTAAACTGATGAGTAAAAATAGAGTTGTGTCGAATCATGTTCAATGGGGGCTTGATGTGACTGGGGCATTAAATGTTAACCAGCAATTGGACTTTTGAATCCGTTGGTCTATATAAGACTTAAATTTTGAAATTAACAACTCAGCAAATGTATATCTGCTTTTTGTAATGGTATATTGAATAACTGGAATCTTTTAAAATCCATCTGATCGGGAATCTCTAAATCTTTGCCCGGTATTGGAATGTTAGTTGACAAGTCTAATAACAAATTTAATTGTCATCCCATAGTTATTTAAATGAAACAGTTAGAAATGCTTTATTCAGGTAATAGTGATGATGATTCTGGCTGGATTATATTTTAGGAGACATTTTTAGTACATTTTCTTCACTAAACGGTGATACAAGTGTGGAAAAATATTTAGTTGAAGGCAATTATTCTTTGTCAAATTGGCAATGCTGTAATTGTAAATTCCATGCTACCTTATTGTTACTTAATTCAATTGAACTGAAATTGGTGACCGTTACCAGGAAGTGTGTTTAGAAACAATTTGCTTGAAAAACTGTAATAAGTAAATTATTTATTGAGTTGCCAATTTAAGGATTTTAAAAAATTACCTTGCTGATTATCTGAAAAATGTTCATTTGGCATACTGTACTTGCATGTGCAACAGCATGTATGCTGGTTCTACTTTAAAAAGACCATTGCCATTCTTCTTCTTATTTTGGTATTCTTCGATGGAATATAAGGCCCCAGTTACATTGAGGCCCGGAAGCAACACAACTCTTTCTTCAGTTCACAGGGAGCTGCCTCAGAACATAGAGTCGTGTTCAATTGTGTTGCTTACGGGGCCGTATGTGACTGGGGCTTAAGAGGACTAGAAAAAAAGCAAGTTGGCAAATATTCACTTCTGAAATGGCAATTGCTTCTGCATGTGCTATGTGGCTTGTTTCATATCTGGATGAGAAATAATGCAGAGCTGCCAGCAAGTAGGGGTTTATCTCATTTAGTATGATTTTTTTTTTCAAAATATGATATGGCACTTATAGGACAAAATATGATATTTTGATTCCTTGAGATAAAGTGCATGGAAGTTGAGAATAGTATATTTTTTTCTGGAAATAGGAATTTTTATGGTAAAATATTAGGATTTTTATAGATTTAAGGTCTGCAGCTCCGGAAACGCCACGTACTGCCTAAACACTCTTAAAGTCGGCCTGTTTAATTCTTTAGAAATATGCTTGATTTGAATTTTCCTTAAAATGTCTGATTATGTCATGTTCTTCAATGACAAATATTTTTGTAATTACTATTTGTTAATTGTTATATTTTTTTCTTATTTGTTCATTTGTTAATTTAAATATTGTTATTTTTTTTCCTATAAGGGAAGGTGCCAGCTTTATAAGGTCGCTAATAAATCAGTTGATAATATGTTTTCTTGCCCGAGTTAGGTCCTAGCATAACAGTGAACAGTAAGTAAACAAAAAAAATGCTTGGATATATTTCAGAATGCCAACCGTTCTCCTTTGTATTCAACTTACCAAGAATAATATATGAGGGCTGTGTTAGATGTAAAGAAAAGGATCAACAATTTTGGTTTAAGCTTTCTTTTTGTATCAAAAATGAAATATTACTATACTTTTGAATTGGGTTTTATATGACTTGAATGTCTAGATCAGTTTCCTAACAAAGTTACTCCTTTGTGAGCCATTTTTTCTTTATTTGTAGGAAATTATCAAAACCTGTGAGCAAAATTTAGAGCCCCATTCCCCTATATATTTCCCTTCAAAGGTGTGGTCACACTGGCCGAGCGGAGCTGTAGCGGTCCTTTAGCGTAGTCTGCAAGTACAGACCCTAAGCTTTCTGTGTGATCATGATACAGAGTATGCAACCTTTCACTACGTGACACACTGCATTGTTTTTGCCTTACCCTAGGCTGTAGGTAGGAGCAATGCTGTGTGTGATGCAGTTACACAATGCATACCCTGTATGCACAGGCACACCCCTACACAAGGGTCTCCCCGTTTCAGACTAAATCCCTACTGCTAAAGGACAGTTACAGCTCCGTTCGGCCGGTGTGACCACACCTTAATATCAGACACATTGTGTAAGGGTGGGGTGGATACCTGCTCACACACATTTCTGTATAGTATTTTTGTCTTTTAACCTGTTGACTACTGAATTCTGCAATTTCCATAGATATTGTGTAGGGACTACCCTATTCCAGGAGTCAATGGCCCGTATTCCGATAGCGAGGTTTAAGTTAACCCTAGTCTAAATCTGTGGTTTGAGTATGGGTAGCCAAAAGTGCCAACATTTTATTTACAATGAATAATTTGTATGTTAACTGCTCTCTTTTCCCATACTCTAATAATGTAGAAAAGTATTGAAGTTTTTATTCCGAGACAGTTTTAAATAATATGAGTGCCAAATGTGCTGGTAAATTAAACATCGACTATTATAGATTCAAGCCTCTTTTGGCTCTCCATACTTAAACCACAGATTTAGACCAGGGTTAACTTAAACCACGCTATCGGAATACGGGCCCATGGGTTAAAGGCACCAATGTCTCAATTTCTCTGCTCCTTTAGAATTCTAAATATTTCAGTTTGATAGAAATACAGTATATATTCTCTGCCAGGTTGCTTTTACTAATATGATTTCATTTTTATTCCTTTTGTCTTCAAAATTATCTTTGATAACAATAAGTTGTAATTAATGTTGTTATGTTTTATTATATTTATTCTATATTTGTATAATACCATGGGGTGTTATACTGGGGGTGCCCCCCTTCCAATTTTTTTTTCAGAAAATGTGTGCAAGTACATGTAAATGGCATTGTGTAAAAATTTTCATACAGCCTCCTCCACTTTTCAAAGTATTCTCCATGCTTAAAGTACAAATGTTAAGTGAACACTTCAAAAGTTGCAGAAGTGATAACCATGAAAAAAAATGTTTATACTGTAAAAATGATGGGCTCGATACTTTGAAGGTTGGATGCAACATTTTTTAAAGGTTAAGGCCACCGCACACTACACAACTTTTAGATGTAAGACCTGAAGACCAGTTTTGCAAATACTGTCCAACGGCGAGGTGCTTGACACTTGCGGAGGTATCAAGAATCAAGTATATTGCCATGAGACGACGCATGTTTCAGCATTTACAAACTTATGGGGTGTTGTTCAAAATCAACTGCAAATCAACTGTAACTTTGAAAATTGTAACGCGCGTTTTCATTAACGCACAGTATTCGCATTTAACAAGACACACATGAAACAATGATTTTGATTGGTGGGTTCCGATCAACTGCAACTTGCGATCAATTGCAACTTTTGAGCAACACCCCCTTAGTCTTGGGTCGTACGACTAAAAGTTGTGTAATGTTCGGTGGCCTTTAATCTACCAGTTTGAAAAGGTTTTAATATGCATGGTCCGTGATCCAGCTCAAAGCTACGAGCGGTTGGCTGCAGTACCGTGTCAGCCCTAAAATCATGTCTTTATATGTTCTGTGCTAGTCTACTGACCAAGTACCTGAGAAAGGTTTATGCCCCGGTCACATAGGACCCCGGAAGCAACATGATTCATCCCGACTCTTTGTTTATTCACAGTTAACTGCCTCAGAACAACGAGTCTTGGTGAATCTTGTTGCTTCTGGGGTCCTATGTGACCGGGGCTTAACCATTCGTGCATTGAGTTGTGCGTACATCTCCAAACAATTTTTAAAACAAAACCCAGAAGTTGTTCAGAACACCAGTGCTGGGTTCATTCTTGTGGAATGAATTCGATCGCATATATGCTTTGTGATTTATTGTTTCATGTGTACCTACCTACCTACCAGGTCGGCTAAACTGCCGAGACCTAGTATGGATCCTCCAGTTACTCCTGTCCATCATGATATTTTTCAGTTCGTCTGTGCCAACTGCTCCAGCGTCTGCTTTTAAAGTGTCAACATAGGTCTTGTGCTTTCTGCCACGTCCCCGTCGCCCATGCAGTGGCTCCTATAGAATGAGGCCACTTGCAGCCAACTCTGAATGTCGGTAGCAGTGTTCATGTGTAGATTTGAAATTTAATTTGAAATTACTCAATCTGAATCATATACATGCAATTGAACTTGTTAAAATGTACTTAATTGGGTAAAATTGAAAATATCTCCATGAAAATGATTGAGATTAAGTAAAATTCTCAATATTTATCTTGTGAATTGTATATAGACAAAGAGGTTATATACCATAGACTGGACAAATTACTATTTGTATTATTATTGAATAAATATCTGGAAATGGTATGTTATAAGAAAAATAAGTGGACTCTGTGTATTGCATTTAAGGTTCTGAGTGCATTTATTGCATTTAATTGCGGAATTGCATTTAAAATCTTAGTGAATTCAAATATTCATAAAAAAACATGATATAATCTGAACCCCAATTCAATACTCCTTTGTAATGCTATTCAAATCCAAACCGGCTTGTGAATGTTGTGTCCGCACAGTTGAATACATGGTGTACTGATCTATTGTCCCATGACTCACTTTATTTTACAGAAATAGTTTATATCATGTCAAAAGCACTATATTGATAAACAAGTTGATAATGGGCAATTCCACATGGGCGTTAACGGAATTACATGCCGTTTTGAGCTACATTTGTGTCTGTTATAGTTCAGTGACGGACATTCAATTAAGAGACCAGTCAAATTCTAAAAATGCAGTACAGAAGAAGTAATAGTATATGGGAAGGAAGAAGCAATTACACTGACCACATGGATGATGGAACACGCTTTAAACCATTTTTGAAAAGTCAGCCAATGCACAATAGATCCGTTCGCCGTGAATTGAACTGCGCGGACACACAACCACAGACTCCTTCAGATTTGAATAGCATTACAACGGAGCATTGAATTGGTGTTCGACTTAATTTTACCGAAATACTTTATATCGTGTTACGGATATCTCAAAGATATGACGAATGTCGGTAACGGATTTACATCAGAGATTTTACCCGTTTTGATTTTTAAAATTTTTAAAAATTATACATGTACCTAACATATTCCTAATGAGAGGGTGTCACTATTGTACATATGTGCGGCTGCATCCCTTGAAGGGTGCAAAACTGTACCATGGTTTCTCAGTGTGTGAGAGTGGACATGTATGCATTTTGGACAACTAGTTTATGGTCTGAAATATTTATGCCTCATAAACGGCCTCCGCAGAGTTTGTTTTTTCATGATTTTTTTGTGAGAATCACGTCCGAAAAGTGCATCAAGAAATGAGTGACAAGGAAAAGGAGCGGAGAGACAGGATAGAAAGATAAAGAGAGAGAGAAACAGAGAGAGAGGGGGGGGTTAGAGGGAGAGAGAGGGTTGGCGAAGGAAAAAGAGGGGGATGAGATAGAGAGAGAGATATATATATGATAGAAAGGGATGGATAGGGAAGGAAGGAGAGAGAAGGAGAGAGATAGAGAGAGATGGGGAGAGGGTGAAAGAGTGAGAGGGAGACCCCCGGGGGGGGGGGGGGTAGAGAAGGGGACAGAAAAAAAAGGGAGGGAGAGAGAGAGAGAGAGAGAGAGAAAGAGGGAGGATGAAAAAATAGACACAGAGAGCTTGTCTTGTAATTTTTTTCTTTTATTCTTTCTTTTATATTTTTCTTATTGACAGAGCAGGGCATCCCCCCCCCCCCCCCCCCCCCCTTATTGCCTAATCCTGGATCCGCCCATGAATACAAGATAAAAACAAAATGATATTTAAAAAAAAAAAAAAGAATGTAAGAAGATTGTATAGGGTGAATAAAAGTGAATGAATAAAATGGGGGAAATGTGTATACAATTGATTCTATATTGCCCAGCAAAAATCATTTTACACACTGAAAAATAGGGTGCAAACCTTTGCGAAAAAACTTTGGCAAAAATGAGAAGGTGCAATTTCCGATCCTTTTGATGTACATTTTCACCCCCCGAAAAAGTACATAAAGGGTGTAAACTACCCAAAAAGATGCAATTTTGTACCTTTTGGCAGCCCCAAGCAGACACTGTCTTATGTTACGGAATATATATATATACATTTTTGTATTATCATTATAGAATTATTATTATTATGGAATTATTATCGGACATCTTTTAAAATAACAAACGTATACACGGGAGTGTGGTACGATCGAATTCATCAGATAAACGAAACATCGCACACAAAACGGTGCTCCAAATATTGAATTATTTTGTTTGCTTCTTTAAATGTGCAAATTTGCACCTTTGCTTCTAAGCGTATGCGGATGGAGAGTCGCCTAAAACCAATGACCGAACAACCATCTTTTTTTAAATTCATGGTTTAATAGTTTTATTGCTCTTGTGTCTAGTGTAAACGTACTTTAAGAAATGTCGGCATTTGAAAAATATATTTTAGACAGGACATCGATTTATTTAAGGGCAGGTTTGGTTTTGCTTCGGTTCGTCTGTAAATTTCTTAGAATGGCTTTAGATCACTTCATTGATGGATTCCTGTTGATTTTTGCAATGATTTCGGGTAAGAATGACTTTTGTTTCCTTTTTTTTTTAATGTGGGGAAGGTCATTTTTCATAAAATCGTTTTTGTTTGTAAGTTTATTAGTGTGTTCTATTATTTACTTTGTTAGAATCTAGACAAAATATTAAACGTGTGAGGCTAAAGATTCAAGCCCCAGATACATCTTTCCCCAGATGCAGAGGTTAAAACTCGACCTAATTCATGCGTACATGCGTACACCGTGGGGGGGGGGGTATATATTTCAGATAAAAATGGGGACGTAAAAGATGAGGTGATGACCTTTTCGTTATTTTTTTTTTTCGTTTTGTTTTGTTTTTTCGTTTCTTTTTGTTCGTTAGCTCCTGGAGGAAATTCGTATGGGGCGCAAAATTTCGGGTCAATACCTTTTTTCTATTGCATGTTATCTCTACCGGGAAAGGGGGAGGGGAGCGGTTGATGGTCCCCACTTATATTCAGCCCGTTCCACGTTTTCAATTGTTAAGTTTTTTTGTCCATCCACTGATAGGAAAAAAATGACTGATGACGTAATTCATGTCCAAATGACAATACATATTTTAGTTTGTTATAGCTATGTTTAAACAATGTCATATTACGATTTTATTACGATTTAAAATCGTAATATGACATTGTTTAAACATAAATCGTAATATGACATTGTTTAAACATAGCTATAACAAACTAGAATATATTTTTAAAAAAATGAATTATGAATTAATTTAAAAAAAAAGTAAAACGAGAAGAATTTTAATTCAAATTGTTTTCAGTAGTCCGAAAATTAAATAAATTGTGAAAGAGAAAAAAGGAGAATTTTAGTTTTACGGCGTGTATCATTCAAATGTGAATATTTACGCCAGAAGAAGAAGAGAGAATGAGGACCAACCTTTAACGTCATCATCCGAAAGACGCGACCGGGGATCGAACCCGCGACCAACCCAAGTCAATTTGTGACTGTCCCTAACAGCTTGATTACATGCGCACGCCACAACGCTTAGAAATGTTCTTGGGGTTTTTTTTATCATCATTATCATCATAGTGTTCGTGGCGGCAGGTAATGCGTTATCTTCACCATGCCAACACATCGACGCATTATCGTGCGGCTCTACAACCCTAGAAAACGGAACGGTTGTTTCCATGGTGATGGAGCCACTAGCCAATCAGCAGCCTTGGATTTTGAAGGAGGTGCCCGAGCTGTTGGAGGCCAGTGTGAAACTCGTCTGTCGAATTCCAGGTTTGCATTTCAATTCAATTCAATTCAAAATAACATTTATTTTTTTTTCCTTCAACAAACAAATTTCTGTATACATCAATACAATATTCAAAATAGAAAATCAAATGTCAATAATATACAGAAATAGCATAAACAAAATACATACAAATTAAACGAAAGGAAAGGAAAGTACAATTGACTTGTGACAAAGTTGTGTGTGGGTGTATATGCATGTGTGATATAGGCTATGCATGCATCCGCGCCGATAAGGAGGGGGGCTTGGATTAGGGGCGCCAAATCTGAAATGAAAAATTACCCCAAATTTGAGTATGCAAACCTTAAACTGATCATCAGATTTTCAGCTTCTCATGGGTCGAAAACAGAAAAAAATCTAAAAGGCGCCAACTTTGAGCAGATGGCCCTCCTGGGGTGGAGGGGGCGCAAAGTCTTAAGCTGGCCGAGCCCTGGAACTTCAAATCCTAAGTGAGCGCATGGTATGTGATGATATGTTTATGTGTAATTGTATAAACGCAGTCCAATTTCGTTTTACTCGTATATGCCAAATAAAAGGCTTGTATCTTCTGTAGATATGAACATGCTGATAATTTCCCATTTACGAAAGCAGAATAAGATGAACGAGTTTATATATTTATGTATGTGTTTGAGTGTGTGTGTGTTTGAGTGTGTGTGTGT